>JBCFYV010000999.1:0-73277 GCA_039000515.1 Timema cristinae | reverse complement strand
ATTTATTCAAAAACTTGTTAAAATCTCAACAAAAAAAACCAAACATGTTTTACTTACTTTAACTTAAATTGTTACAGTTCAAGCTTGATCTATTCATTTAAAAATGAAATCCATTCTTCTTGATTTAATTCACGCAAAAACTTCACTAATTTTCTCCTTGATCTGTGGATGACAATTGAGGAAATTTTTCTCCATATAAAGTACTGCAAGAGCATTTAGTCTTTCTGTTAGATATACGAACCAAAAAAAAAACTAATCAACTAGAATAGCTGGAAGCAATATAATAATGTAATTATACACTCTTCTATACTTTATCACATTCAAGAATATGGAACACGGTTTTTAAGCACAGTACACGCTCAGTAAAAAAAAACTTCCTTCCACCATCACGCCAGAGCCGGCACTGCGAGAGCAAAAGTGCTCTCTACCTGGCAGTCCCTCCTCACCCCCTCTTATGTGTGCATGTGCACAACAGTCAAACACATCGCTGGCACTGTGAAGCGCACAGTTCCATACTAATATTTGTATATCTTTTTCATAAACTCGGGGATGGCTACTGAAGTACTGACATTAAACTTAAGGAATACATATTGTACTACAAAAATAAATAAAGAATTAAAGAAAAAAGGACTCACTATATAAAATGTTATCGATAATATCAAGTGGAAATAGAGGGCGCTTCAGTTCCGCACTCCCTATACACAAGCCACCACTGAATTTGACACACATTATATTAAATAAACGGCACTAACCAAAAATTACTCATTAAATTCAAATATTCATGCTCAAAAACAACATGGTTTTATTTCAAGTTCACTATCACAACTAGAACCTTTGCAATTACGAAGACATCAAGTGTTACAAAAACAAATTTACTTCACCAAATTACAGTATCATAACATCTACATAAATGACAAACAACAATAATAATGTTGCCAAATTCTAAAACTAAATAAGCAGCAACACTGTCCATTTAAATGAAAAAAAAAAGGTTCAACATTTTAGTGATAATTAGTAGCCAAGCTGTTGCCAAATTAAAAAGTATTAGAAATTAAGATGTTCGGGCAAGAGTTGAGCTACAAGCAGTGGCAAGGAGTCGGGTAGGCAGGACAAGCTCAGCTATCCCAAAAGGTTTTGAAAAAGGAGAGAAAATATTCCATTACATAGAACAGACGCAAAATTAAAATTTTAATGGTCATTTTTTAAAGCATAGTTACAAGTTAAAAAACTCGCGAAGCAAATGTGTCCGTTCCTTTTGGCAAGATAAGCTGATATCTTTCTGCCTAACACACCTGGAGAATCATGTTTGCAGGCGTTATAGAGAGTAATGCACATGCAACTGTTTATCTCAGCCACTGAAGTCGACCAGTAAGCCGGCTATCGCCGACTCGTGAGAGTTACGTTCTGAGCAATTAGAATGTGTTTTAAAGGTGTCTTTCAGTGTAAATTAGTTTAGTTTTGTTAATGAGACTTGAAATTTATTATTTTGGGTTGTTTTAAATTTAGTATCATAATATATAATATGAGTAATATTTTAGGATTTAGTGTATGTACTGTAGAAAAAAATTGGAGATGCTGTAGACAACCATGACTCTTTTGTTATAGTTGACTTTTTTCTAAATAACTCTAGTGGTCTTTTGAACAAAAAGGGCATTTAAAAGGAAAAATAGCAAGACCAAAATTAGATATTTCACAGAAGGTATAACAAAAAATAAAGAATCATTATTATTATTGTTATAATCAGTAGAAGTAGTAGAAGTTTGCCAGTACTGTATTATATAACTTTTAAAAATACCATTTTAGACATTGTTAAGTGTGCCTCAGCTTACACAAAAATTATCATGCTTCACCACTGGTTACAAGGGGTACATGATATAGCAAAAGAAGCAAGAGTGAGATGATATGGGCACGTAATGAGGAGGGAAAATACCACAAGGGAGGCCAAAGGAAGAGATGGGAGGAAAAGATAGCAGCAAAAGTATGAGTGAGATAAGAAGAATGCCTAAAAACTGTGGAGGAAGCATGGTGAGACGAAAGAGGGAGATAGAGGAATTTTACTACATTTTTATTACATAGACATGGCCACAGGCTGAAACCTTGTTGGTTTTGATGATGATGATGATACATACCAAAATTTGTAAGTTTACGCATTTTTTTAGCACTGTGTCTTACGAGTCATTTGGGTTATGCGCATATGTAATAGTTATGCTAATGGATTAAGGATGAGGAAGATTCTATTTAGAGGAAGTGTACCAGCATTTGCGTGGAAAACTTTTTTGTAAAAACAACCTTCATTACAAGCAACCAAGATTAAAACCTCAACCTCCCTGTCATTGGCAGTCTAATCTATCATGAGAGTGACATATAAGGCCAGCGGTTCCCAAACTTTTGGAATCACGAAGCACTATTCAAGAGAAAGATTTGTCACAGAGCACTCTAGTTGCCTTGAAGCTAAAGGCATGCACATACACTTTTTGCTATATTTAACTAATAGCATTTTTTAAAGTTATTAGTCAATATTTTATCGTATAGTAAAAGCATGAATTATTTTTAGAATTATAAATAGCTTAAATTTTGATCTAAACTGAGTTTTTCCTATTGAAAGCCATTGAAAATTGTAACTTTAAATATTGTTTTCTCAAAAATACAGTTTTGCACATAAGTGTCTTTGGTATAAGAGCGACTATATTTTCACAACTTTACATAGATAGATACTAAACTGAATTACAGCAGTATTCATGATGGAAATGAATGTTTAAGCATTTGGGCATGTTAAACATCAAGTTTTATTTCATTATAAGTTTTATTTTCTCCCTTAATTTCAGAGAAATAAGGAACTTAGACACATAAATGCAAAACAACAATAAAAACATAAATTAACCTAGAGCAACACATTTGATAACAAATTCAAAGTAGGTATTGTAAATCCACAATATGTTACCCACACAGATAGTGTTAAAACCATTTTCATGGCTGAAAAAAAAAAGTCACTTGCCATAAATAAAGAACGATAAAGTATAGACTGCAAACTTAAATTCCAATGAGATGGGTGGGACTGCTGTGTTTTGATTTGCACAATTTGGCTATATCTGGTTGAATTTGGAAGAGCTGCAACCAAATATCTGGCTCTGCATTGAACTGGAATCTTTTGTTCCAATAGCCACACAGGCAGAGAATCCTGATCCACATAATTAAGTTATTTCGAAGGGAAGAAGGATTATTTCGCTCTATCTGACAAAACTTCAAATTCGTCTCGTAGCTGACATCAAAATTTGATAGTGACTTTTTAGTTGGAAATTCTCTTTTACCTCAGAATCTTATGTCAAATCATTCATGCACTCATACTGTCCTGATGTCAGGTTGACTTTTCCGGCATTAAAATAAATAACGTTGCACTGCTACTTGAACTGTTTCGACTCTCAACTGTATACTGACTGAACTTCAACTTACTGAAGGTGCAAAGAAACATGAGTTTTTAATATGCAATAGAAACTTCCCAGAAAATTCTAGAAAGGTGTTGAAGCAAACAATCGTATCTGAAAACGCGGCGATGTTCTTAGAGGGACAGGGAGAACTGGCAACCTCTAGTCTCTCTGGTTTCTCCGCGTGCAGTCTGTAAATGATTTCTACCCAATACTTATCTATACACACAGTTCATGGATGCACAAATTCACAGTTTTGATATGTCACGTTTTATTTTTATTTCCAATCTATTCGCGGAGCACACTTTGGGAACCACTGTCTTAGACCGTGCTGCTTCCAAAAAAGGTTGAAGCATTAAATTAAATCATGTATTAAATGCAGAGGACTTTTGCTTGAATCAAAAATCCTTAGAGAAGTGTCTTCCCTTATCACCAACCAGGCATGCCCATGTTTAATATATTGCTATGAATGCACATAGAAGAATAAACAGGTAAGGAGGGGAATATATTGACTCAGGAGTGGGGGATGAGTGTCCCTCTTCCCTCTTTGTAAATACATCACTTTTTCTTGTACAGGTTCTGCAGTTCCTTCTATTCTGATAATTAGGATGTGATCAGGATGAAACATTATAAAATAAATTAAATGAATTCTAAAAATTAATGTTTCAATTAATTAATAATTTTAATAATCCATCATGTCTTTTACCACTTACAAGGTTTCTGAATAAAATATGTGGGTTGTATAGAATATATGTTAAATAATAGGCTACTGATGGTTTGACATTTGCTCATTGGGTTTAGTGGTTATTTTTTTATTTATATTTTATAAGGTTAAAAAGCAAAGTTTTCATGAAGTGTCTATAGATGCCACTAAAGATGGTCTACAATGGTTATCCATTGCTCTCAGTCATCCAGCATGGAGTCAAGCCAGTCCTCCAAGTTTTCATCCTTCTTGACATTAGAGGACAAAAGGAGGAGATTTGTTTCATCAGCTTCGTCATCTGAAGAAAAATGAAAACAGAAGAGTTTTTGTCAACATGACAATAAAACGACAAAATTAAAAGATCACACAAAAAATAAACCTGATTTACAAAACTTTGTGTGGCTCCTGTTCAACAGGAAACAACTCCTCACTATTTTACCTCCAAAACATTTGACAACAAAACTAAGTGTGTCATATGGAATATAATTATTAAAATGCACAAAAAATAAGCCTTGTGAAATGAGGTACCAATACATTAACAGCTTGTGGACATTATTTTATTTGTTCTAGGTAGCACTAATGTGAAAAAAACACTACTATTTTTGATGCAGTCAATGCCAAAAAAACACAGATTGTATTATTAGAGTTATATAAATTAAGTGACCCTACTAATATCAGCACACATGAATGTTTGGTTGTATATATATGTCCTAGTCTTTGGCTCATATCAAGTGTAATATGTACAATGCAATTAACATAGGAAGATCATTTTAAAAGTAAAAACACATTTCTTGCAGCTAACATTAATAACATATTTCTTTAGTATTGATGTTATTTTATAAGTATTGATAATATCTATCAAAAGTGACAGGAGTCGACGTATGAATACATGAAAATAAAGTTAGTAGCTTATCTAGAAATCAGATAAAGCTCTTTCTCTGAAGATTGAACCGTATGATAGAAAACTTTTGCTACTGAAATACAACCATTTAAAAATTTGTGTGCAACTATTGAGCTATGCTATTAAATCAGACGATTAACATTATTTGTACACTTTAAAGTTTAAAGTGAAGAATTTCACAGAAAAAACAACACTCAGTCCAGTTACCACACAAGACATGCTGGTGATTTATACCTCAATTCAAGTACAGAAAAAAAACCTTTTTTTTCATGGCTACCAAATGTACAACCACCTCCTAAAACTACCCAAAAACCCACCTGTTTTTAAAAAGAAACTTAAATCTATTTTAATTAAATCATTAGCTACATGGGACTCTCTTGTCTCCAGTTAATATTTTTTTAAACTTAATGTCGCCATCCCCCCCCCCCCCTCCAACTGTCTTACACATCTTTGAATTTTGGCTGGTTTCGCATTTCTTGTGTTCAAAAAATTGATAGCGGACCATATTTCATAGTCGGCGGGCCCTACAACTGTCTTACACATTTTAAAATTCAAAATAAAATGTAAACAAACACGGCTTTTCCCATAATGACACTAAGTTAAGCTAATTTATGAGGGAGCTCAGTGCACAAGCGCGCAGCAACAACCTAAGCACTCTCACTGCCATATTTGGAAACAATACTTACCCTCCCAACATGGCTTGTTGCATTTGGCCTAGGTTTTTTTATTTTACTTTCTATGTTTTCTAACATTTCCCCATCCAGTATTATCTCTGCTTCCATTCCTATTCTGTTCACATTCATATCACTGTCTTGGGCTAGTTGATTTTGAGTCTGAACTCAGTAAATTTCTCATTCCACCCATCAAGCTTCTTTCGCGATTTTTCCTATTCGGTCTCCCTACAGATCATGACATTGTCGACAAAAACCAAGACGTATACATCTTTTCTGTAGTGGTGTTTAGCTTTATTCTTCATGACGAGCATCAGAGGTGACACTGTACACGAAATCTGGTCCCAAACCACTCACTCCTTCCATTCTCCATCTCACAGTTCCTTTACAGCATCATGATCTTCTGGATAAATTTCTCATGGTACATGTCTTCTCTTCAGGCATTCTCCCATCCTGTGTCCCTACACACAGGTCTATCTTTCTTTCCTAAATTTGTGGGTTTACTCCTCCTGCTGTATCTAATATTTTCTCTCTGATATTCTCTGTCAATTTCAAGCCATGTGACAATAGGGTGTTTCCTCTATAATTCTCACATCTTTTCCTATCTTATTTCTTGAATAATGGTATGAGCACGTCCAGCCAAAATTCAACAACAGATTAGTGAAATTTACAGTGAAAATGTGCACGATGAGGAATAGAGTGGGCAGCCATCTGTCATTAATGATGATAGGGTGCAGAAAATCAATGAAAATATGTGCAACAGACAATTTACAATTATGTCACTCAAGAACTATTTTGACAGATTGTTTAAAATATCAGAAATTATGCTCATGCTGGGTACTAAAAATGCTCTTTGAGGTGCACAAAAACAATCGACTTGGCAGTGTTTTGAATTTTCTCATGCAATACAGTGAAGGTAATCATTTCCTAAGCCCCATCATCACTGGTGATAAGACATGGGCGTCATACGTTATGCTGGAATCAAAACAGCAGTCCATGGATGAGGCACACATTTCCAAAAAGGAAGAATTTCATGGAAACAATTTCAACCCACTATTTTTTTGGCACAGAAGGGAAATTTTCTTGTTGATTACATGCCACCGGGCACAACAATAAATGCTGCATCCTACTGTGAGATCTTGAAGAAATTGCAACTCGTGATCAAAAACAAAAACTGTGGGAAGCTCAATCACAGTATTGTGTTGCTTCATGATAATGCTCGGCCACACATTCTGGTTAAACCCAAGAGCTCATCGGCTTGGTACAAATGAATCATCCTCCCTACGGCCCAGATTTGGCGCCAAGTGACTTTCACAGGTTCCTTGCCTTGCCATGTGCGACAACGATGATGGCAACATCAATAGAGCTGTGCCACATAGACTGTCTTCACAGGTGGCTTAATTTTATAAAGAAGGTATTCAGAAATTGGTGCCGCACTCCGCCAAATGCCTTAATATTGGTGGAAACTATGTAGAAAAGTAGTTTAAGGTTTAAAATTTATGCGTCAAATTTCTTCCCTAAGTAACAAAGGAAACTTCAACTGACTACATCAACTGATAACAACAATAAGCAGATAATCATTAGCTGTTAGCATTACCTTGGTTGTGTACATTACTATCCAGTTCTGAAAAAACATTTATTTAACTAAAGTAAACAAGTCAACACCGAATTTGAAATATGATCTCTTGGCGTTTAAGGCAATAAAAGGAGGCTGCTAAAAGATATAAGTGTGCCAACTTTGACTATTGACTTTCCGAGTATCAGTCTAGCAAAAGACGACAGTTTAAATCAAGTGGTGTTTATATATGGTTTTTTTATTTAACGCAAATATCATATGAAGCATTTCACTGCAATTTAAAACATTATTTTTGTACAAACATTTATTAAAATAATTCTATCAGCCATCATTCCAGCAGGAGAGGATCAATTTTGTAATTCTTCCTTGCTTTCTAAAGCAAAGAGGAAGAAGAATATAAGAAAATAAAACAATTGTTGTTTAGTTGGAAATGGGTAAAGTTTTTCTGTGTGTATAATGCCAGCCATTTCAAAAGAGTGTTCTTTTTTTTCGACACCTGCTGGAATATGAGTTCATTAAAAGTTTGGTGTGAGAGTTTCTTCTTCAACTAGAAGTATTTTTCACCTTTTCAACAATAGCTTACAAAATCTACAGATTTAAAGTGAACTGTGACTGTATGTTTCAACTAGATCTTCAAATGGCTGAGACTAACTACCTTTTCATCTCCAAACATCCCAGTTTTCTTTCACCTCACAACTTCAACAACAATTTTGAAACAAAGCTTGGACTCAAAACTATGAGTCTAATTTATTTTTATGTGCACCTGGATGATAATGAAAGTATTTAATTTTATCAACTTAAAACTTATTGTTATAACTGGAAAATACATGAAGAAGCAATAACGTATTCAAATTTCTTTGATAAATATTAAATTTTCATCTTATAATTTGTTTAACTAATATTTTGAGTTTTACTAAACATCATAGAAATAAACAATACAATTTTTAAATTTGAATCGTATTTATAATCGAGTATAAAACCAAATGAACAAACTCTATTGTTAAATGGATAAAATAATATGAAGTTTAGCTCCTTTAATTGTATCTTTGTTGATAATTATGTTTCTATCTCATATGTATCCAGATAAGGAAGAATATGGCCCATTTTAAGAATAATTACATCTATACTTATAAAATAACATGTCCTGCCTGACTGACTGATTCATCATCGCCGAGCGCAAACTATCAAGGCTACAAGCATGAAATTCGGACTGTATATTCATTTTGTTATGTAGGCACCCACTAAGAAAGGATTTTAGAAAATTCCACCCCAAAGGGGTCAAAATAGGGGATGATAATATGTATGAAAGTCCGTCATTTTGAAAGTTACATAAACAAAATTTTGTATTTCGGTTATTGACGTAAAACAAATAAATACATGTTTCAGGAATTTTGGAAATTTTATTTAATAAGGGATGAAAAAGGGGGTGAAAGTTTGTATCGGACTTGCATTATTTTTGATCTGAGGTCAAGTTATGGTCATCAACGTAACGCAATATTTTAAATTAATCTGTAAATACATATGTATATTTTCGTATTTGTATATAATCAACTTCCACGCAAACAAAGCCGCGGGCAACAGCTATCTAGTATGATATAAAATACAAAGTTGATTTTTGTATTATTACTATTTACAATGTACAATTTACATTGTAAAAACTTTTTACAAACTGTCTTGTTCTCTTTGTGCTATTTTCCATTGTGTACCATAATCCCACATGATTAGAGTAGGACACAGGTAAGAAAGGGATATTTTGGGAATCATTTTCCATCATTTGTTTTAAGGATCTCTAACCTAGTTCCAGTGGTCTCATTTTTAAGGGTTTTACTCGTGCTATTGCTTGCTGACTGACTAATCGGTCAATCATCAGTTAAATTGGGTATTTATCTAGTGAGGAGAGATTTCAGGGAATTGTTTACATACGGGATATGTTTATATTTATTTGTGTGTTAAGGTTTTTTAGCCATGTGAGCCACTGTTTTATTGTAGTAGTAGAAGACTTTATATAAATAAGTGTGATGAAGGTTAATTTTTGTGCATAATTTGACATTTAAAAGCAATTTTTTTAAATTATTTTGCACTAAGCATATGTTTTTCTGCCTTATATCTATTCAGAGATAAATATTATCATCAATCATTTATAGCCTAAGGTGGTTATGTTGTTTAATTGCTCCTAATTGTGTTGACTAGGTAGTTGTAATCCAAAAGTGACCAAAGTATTGGGTATCCATTTTCTTAATGGAATATAAGGTTAATTTAACTTATAGTAAATTAATGATATTCTTAATGGACATTAAATAAAATTTGACATTGAAAAATTGTTCTTTTGTTGAAATTTTTTCACAAGAAATCTTGGAAAATAATTTTTCCTGCCCAAGTTTTGGGAACATAACTTCCCAAATTTTTTCCCAAAGTTTGGGATCCTGCCCAGGCCTAGTTCACAGTAATCATTTTGTTTTATTGTTCAAGGTAAGCACATGTTTAAAAATTATTTGGAAAAGAGATCAGAAATTAATGACATACATTTTCTAGAAGGAAAGATTTGTTATATTTGCTGTAGGCCCTAAATATTATTATTGGTGTTTAGAGGCCCATCGGCACACTGAGGTCATTAGGGCCTTGAAATATATTGAAAACATAATAAAATCCCCATAGGGGAGAGATATAATCATTCATCATCTGAGACACTCCATAGGAGTGCTCAAATGAGCTCTTAGTATAAATTAAGTGATACACCTGCTAAAAAAAAACCACAGGTGTATCACTCTAATAAAAAACAAAACAAACATATTAAAACAATATATTAGTTAAAAAGACAAAACTAACATGTTAAAATAATGGTTTTATTAAAGTTTATTAAAATTGATAAAACGACAAAACAAACACATTAATGTATACTAAAATGTTAAAAAGGTCTCATATGAGATAAAATCCAGATGAGCCACTTTATAAAAGTGACTCAAATGGCACTAAAAAGATTCGCCTGGCGTATAAAATGGAGTAAACAAATAACTCCTTCAGCGCTGTCGCGTAATAAAAAATGAAGGTCACCTTTAAACTCAAGGGCCAGGCGAATAGGGGCATACCTGCGACACTCAACTAAAATGTGGTGCACACTAAGGGGAGCATCGCAAAATTCACACATTGGAGGTGGATCCCCTCTTAGTAAAAATCCATGGGTTAGAAATGTATGCCCGACGCGGAGTCTCGTCACTATGACCTCCTCTCTCCTAGACTTTTGTATAGAAGAGGGCCACCGCGACACACCGTCCCTGATGGACCACAGCTTGTTCTGAGCAGGGGTCGAGACCCACTGCTCATGCCAGGTGCGTAAGACTCCACGCCGAACATAACCCTTTAGGTCTAAAAACATGACACCCAGACTCGCCTCCGGAGGCAGGCGTGCTGCCTCCTTGGCTGCCCGGTCCGCCAGTTCATTTCCTGAAAGACCAGCGTGACCAGGAATCCAGCAAAAGGCGAGCCGGGTGCTTAATGAATCAATTTTTAAAATTTGCTCATGTATCATCTGCACGAGGGGATTCCAGGAATAAAGTGTGGACAATGACAACAGAGCACTCATGGAATCTGTGCAGATGAGGACAGAACGGTGACTATTTCGGTATACAAAACACAAAGATTTAAAAATGGCATATAGTTCAGCTGTAAAAACACTGGTTTCTTTAGGTAAACCAAATTTAAAATTGGATCCTTCCACAATAAAAGCACATCCCACGGAGGCTCCAGATTTAGAGCCATCAGTGTAGATGCGCTCAAATCCGTGAAAGCGAGTGGAGAGGAGCTCATTAAAGGTCCTCTCATATACAAAGTTTGGGGTGGTCGCTTTAGGGAACTTGGCAAGATCAAAATGGTATTTCGGAGGGCGTATTTTCCAGGGAGAAACTCGACCTGGTGATATGGAGATAGCCTTTGGCAGCACTATCCCACACGTGTTGAAAACCGATAGCATCTGGATCCCAACCAGCCTTGTACTACGCCATTTGGTTTCATACAAGACACGGTTAGGGGATGAAAAACAGGGCGTTAGGCAACATGCTCTGGCATGCAGTGCAGTTTAGACACGTAAGATGCCAGAAGATAGGACCGCCGGTAAGAGAGAGGGGGCTCACCGGCATCGGCACAGATGCTGATGACTGGACTGGTGCGAAAAGCACCGGTAGCCAGTCTAATGCCAGCATGGTGGACACTATCTAGCATCTTTAACGCCGAAGGTCTAGCTGAATCATAAACAAAACTGCCATAGTCTAGTTTAGATCTTACCAAAGCTCTATACAGGCGCATCAAGGTTTCCCTATCTGAACCCCAGGACCGACCGCTAACCACTTTGAGCAGGTTTAGTGCTTTTATAGACCTTGCTTTCAGGTCTTCGATGTGGGGGATCCAAGTTAATTTAAAATCAAATAAAAGTCCCAGAAACTTTACGGTTTCTGAGACTATGGAAGTGGACGACCGTCGTTTTGGCTGCAGAGAAGCGAAAGCCATTACGCGATGCCCACGACCAAAGATTGTTAACACTCAGTTGTATTTGTCGTTCAGCCCTGTGGAGACTTAACGAACTGCAATAAATTGCGCAGTCATCCACAAAGAAGCATGAACGGACAGGTGAGCGCATGTTGTCCACAATACTATTTATCGCGATAGCGAACAACGTACAGCTCAAAATACTACCCTGAGGCACCCCATTTTCTTGAATAAAATCATCGGATAAGGTGTTATTCAACCTTACCCGGAAGTGTCTTTCTGACATAAAATTAGATATAAAAGAAGGAAGGTTTCCTCGAAACCCCCAATTAAAAAGTGTTTTCAAATTGCCGTACCGCCAGGTGGTGTCGTACGCTTTCTCCAGATCGAAGAAGACAGCCAGAAGATGCTGCTTATGGATAAAAGCATCACGAATAGCCGTCTCTAGACAGACAAGGTGATCCAATGTAGATCAGTTCCTACGAAAACCACATTGAATATTAGATAGCAGATTGCGGGATTCTAAATACTATATAAATCGTTTATTAATTATTTTTTCCAATATTTTACATACACAACTGGTTAAAGCTATCAGTCGATAACTAGTTGGCTCTAATTTATCTTTGCCACATTTATATAACGGGATAATGATTGCTTGCCTCCATAGTGATGGGAACTGATGAGATTCCCAGACACTGTTGAAGAGGTCCAGCAGATATGCGTGTCCGGCATGGAGCAGCTGCCGCAACATTTCATAGTGGATATCATCTGGACCGGAAGTTGTGTTGCCCGCCTGGGAGAGGGCATAGGTCAGTTCATCTTGCATAAAAGGGGAGTTATAATCCTCCCCTTGACTTGGACCAAAATCAATAGTACGGCGCTCGATGCTCCGCTTATGCACCGCGAACTCGTTAGAGTAGCTCGCAGTGCTAGAAATAGCGGCGGACATCGAGCCCAATACATTGGCAACCTCCATAGGGGAGGAGCCAAGTGAACCGTTAGACATGAGTGCGGGTATATTATAAATGGTATTTTTGCTACTACGTACTTTACGAATGTGATCCCAAACCTTGGTTGTGGGAGTGGAAATAGTAAGGGTAGAAATAAACTGTCTCCAAGACTCTCTTCTGCTTTCTCGAATAATACGGCGAGCTCTAGCACATAGAATCCGGAATGACTCCAGATTCTCCGAAGTAGGACGTCGTTTAAAGATACGTAAGGCTCTTCGACGGTTAGAAATAGCAAGCCGGCACTCCTCGTTCCACCAGGGAACAGGACAGTGGCGCGGGTTTGGCGAGGATTTAGGGATGGATGCCCTCGCCGCCGCGATGACCGTCGAAGTAAATTGCCAAGCCTTAACATCGACGTCAGGAGAATGGGGTTCGTTGAATACGGCGAGCTCGCGGAATTTATCCCAGTTAGCACGTTTAAGAACCCGTTGGGGTAACCGCGCTGTACTGGGAGGATCTTGAATTTGTGAAAGCAGAATGGGAAAGTGATCGCTGCCACATAGGTCCGAGTGAACCTCCCAAAGGAAGTGAGCAGCAATCCCGGGGCTACATAGAGCTAGGTCGATGGCAGAGGATACACCGTTAAAGGTGAAGTGTGTCTGGGTCCCGGTGTTCATTAACACCAGGTTACCCGAGACAAGAATATCCTCTACCATCCTCCAGCGGGTGTCTGTAAAATTAGACCCCCACACCAGGTTATGCGCGTTAAAATCCTCCAAGATGATATAGGGGGCGGGAAGTTGTATAAAGAGGGCCTCTAGAGTCCTCTTGGAAACACGTTCACCCAGTGGGAGGTAGATGCAGCATACGGTTACCTCCATAGGAAGGGAGACTCTGACAGCAATCACTTGGAGATCAAATATAATATTTATAAACTTAAGATATATGATAAATATAGCCACACCTCCGCTAGCCCCATCAAAGAGTGGCTTGTCGGTACGATATACATCGTACCCACGAAGCATCGGGTTGTCAGTTGGGCGGAAGTGGGTCTCCTGCAAACACAAGATGGGAGGATGCAGGGAGGAAATTAGTAGTTTAATTTCCTCTACACGAGCATAGAAACCCCTACAATTCCATTGTAGTAGCGACATTACTTATTAATATATAATTTAATTAATTATCCTCGCAATCCATAACACTATCTTTTAAAAATAAAAATTTATTGAAGACTTTTTAGGTCCTCTTGCTTTTCCCAATCTCTCTTGGACCTCCCGCTTCAGGAGAGGCTTTGGTTTGTCCTGTAGAGACTGGGTCGGGGGATCCTTACGCGAAGGCTTTGTTAAAGCCTTCGACGCTTTTTTTAAAATAATTTTTTCGGTGGTCCCTCGCTGGTCCTTACTCAAGGCACCAGTGTGACTCGCCTTTGCGACCTCACCTGTACCACCACTCATCCCGACCTCCGGAGCTCCTGAGGCGGGGTTGAGCGGCTCGACAACGGTCGCACATGGTTTAGGACCCCGAGGAGCGCTCGGGGGTGTTCCTCGAGTGGGGCTCGGCGGGGTTCCTCGAGGAGGGTTCGGGGGGATGGGGGGATCCACGAGGAGGGTTCGGGGGGGTAGGGTGATCCACGAGGAGGGTTCGGGGGGTAAAGGTGGTGGAGGCGACTTCGGCGGGGGTGTCGCCCCTTGTACTAATTTTGGCACCACCATAGATGGTGCTGGTTCTCTTCGAGTGTCTCGAGTAGAGACGAGTGGCACAGGTCGTGTAGGCGTATTAGCAATATTAACTGCGCAGTGGCAGTTGGGGCAATTTATGTTCTGGCTTACAATTTGGCTATAAGAATTCTGAAATACCGGAGCTTGACTGGATACATATTCCTTGCGGGCCTGGGCATAAGGGATCTTCTTTTCACATTGGATCTCCAGGACTTTTTTCTCCACCTTCCATTTCGGACAGGTCCGAGACCGAGCAGAATGCGGACCCTTGCAGTTGATGCAGAACTTAGGAGACTCACACGGTGTATCGTGAGCCTCCTGTCCGCAATCCGCACAGGTTGGCCTTCCACGGCATCTCAGCCTCGTATACCCAAATTCCTGGCACTGAAAGAAGCGCCGAGGGTTGGGAACGTATGGCCTGACTCTGAGCACATGGAAGCCTGCTCGAACCTCCTTTGGGAGGATGGGAGTCACAAAGGTGAGGATGTATGTATCCGTCTTTTTCTCTTGTCCGTTCTTTTTGGTAATGATACAGTAGACCTCGGTGACATGCTGAGGGGAAAGCTCCTCACAGATATCCTCAATGCTTAGCAGTCGAGGTCATAACAAGTGACCACTCCCTTGCAAGCATTGAGGAACCTGTGGGGCTCCACCTTCACCGGTATATGAGACGTATTACTTAACAGTATTTGGAGATCGCCATAATATTTGAGGATTGTGTGTCGGTCATAGTCTGAATCATAATGGTGCCATCACGCAGTTTCCTTATTAAAACGTTAGATTTTGCTGCTCCATTTATCACTCTTTCGAGGATAAATGGGCTGACACGTTTCAGATCTTCACTTTCATCCACTCGAGACATCACCAGGAAGCGGGGCTGGGGCCTCACCACTTCTGGCTTTTTATCAAAACAGGGCTGGACGGCCTTACCCGTTTCCGCCTCTTATCAATATTACGGCCCTGTGAGGGGCCGGGCAGTGAGGTGCCAGCAGAAATTGGCAGTAGGTTCCAGCGGTGACAATGTTATCTGCCATGCCGTATTTGGGGACAACCTACACAGTACTCGGATCGTAGACCCAGGGTGACCCAAGTTGGTACTACCACATATGGCCCTGTTAACTGTCCCGACGAGAGGCTCTATACGACGCTAGACATGACAACCTTCGCATAGAGCATCGCCGAGAGAGAGGTCGTCGCAGCAAGTGGGTGTAGGAAAGTGCCAATTTTACGTCCGGCCCTCATGAACGCAACCAATCTTTTCCCAAAGTAGGGTACCCGGTTATTGTCATCCCTAAGGCCCTTCTACTAAGGTATTGCAACCGGCGCACTTTCATTCAGGAGCTCAAGCAGTGGTATCCAATAATAAACAGAGAAGAGCCGGGTTAATAGCCAAGGTCGTCAACGGAAAGGCCAAAGACTTCCGTGCAGGATGAACGGCAGGGGGAAGGGAAGAAAAAGGGAAGGATAGATAAAGCGAAGGGGGAAGAGTGAAAAAAAAAGGGGGAAAGTGAAGGAAGAAGAAAATGATGTGAAAGGAAAGATATAGGATAGGTTTGTCCTGCACGAGGTACGTCCTGCACAGAAGCCTCCCCTTTTGGTCACCTCTTACGACAAGCAGGGTTACTGCGGGACTATTCTAACCCCGTCCCGCAGGGGGAAGGCCCTAAATAGAATGAAAGGAAAAAAAAAGTGGAAATACCAAAAATACAGTTTTGAGTTTAAATGTGGGGGTATCTATTTTATTTTAGAAGAATATATTACTTGATTTAAAAAACATTTTAACCAATCTTAATCATTGTATATGTACTGCATAGACTAAGTAGCTCACACAGATCGTTAATAATAATTTACAATAATGAAATTAACATGTGATTTTCCTCGCTCATTCAGGTGCATTTCCTCTAATAAACTGCCATCCTCATCCCTGGCATATTGTAATAATATATATATATATATAATATGTATAAAAAACAAGATAGTCAAATCTCAATTTAGGGGGTAACAGATGGCTGCTAAACTTCGTTATATCAATTTCCTCAGTAGATCTGCAAACCCAACGAAAACTACCAAATACATTAAGTACTTGATTAATAAACAATTCAACACAATCATACATAAATTTATCATAATAACTATTATTGAAAAATCAACTCAGTAAAATACACTTGAACAACTTTTTACCACAAACACAATTATTATGCCTAAGGCCCAAGATACAAATTTCGAACTAACTCATTAAAGCTTGTTTTAAAATATTTCAAGTTTTTGAAAAAAATCACTCATCAGTAAACTAGCCCACAACGATTTTTTTTTTACCAAAACAACAGATATATGTTGTTATTTGGAAGGTCAATTAGTCCATATATATTTATTTACTCAAACTCGGATACGATACCAGTATCGATATCAGATATTTCATCTTGTCTTATTATTGCCTTTAATTTTCTATCGCTAAATGAAAGTATCGATACTGGGAAATATATATGTACTTCTCGTTCATTTATTTTCATACTCAAATATTGATATTTTGTCAGTAACTGTGTCCTGAGCTGGAGGGAAATATCTGAGAAAATAGAACTATGACCTTGAAGAAAAGGGTGGTAGAAGTGGGCTAGTCCATTTCAGAGGGGGTGGAAGAGGTAAAGTAGCTATGCGTGGACAAAAACCCATTAAGTCATTTTTACAACCACTCTAATTTTACGACAGACTAGCTGGCTGAAGGCAATATCTCATAAACTTTTCACTTTACAGTATACTCAATTTTTTTAAATCCTGGCCACGGCAGCAACTAGGTAAATTCACCTTCGCTAAATTGGTAGTTGACTGTAATAAAAATGTTAAAACCCATAAAGACCTTGGCAATTTCTAAAAAATTAAAAATAGCCAAAATGGCAAGGTAGGGTACAGTCTTAAAACATCACGCTATAAAAACAATATCTTTCAACAGGAGTAATCTTTTTAAACAACAGACAAATAACACATCAAAATATAAAGAATGAACTCATTCAACCGGCAGCATGAAGTTGGAGGATGGGGGTGGAGGAAACGAGACGTTTGTGGGATTGGTGGGCGTGAGTGGAGGAAGCCGAAAAGGTGCAGCATTTTCCAAACAAGTCGTCTAGATTGCACTTAGGACTTGTATCAAGCTGATGAGGTGCTAGTAAGCATAATCATCATAAATGAAACGTGTTCCAATCAAACTGCTCAGTTCTCCAGTCACAAATTTTAGCCCATATTGTTCCTACTATTTTAAGCTTGCAAGCCCAAATTCACTAACAAATTCCAGTAAATTCTAGCTTTTTTGTGTGAAATTCCCTGTTTTTTCCCTTTTTTTTCCAAACACAAACAAATTCCCTGTATTTTCCCAGTTTTCCAGGTGCATGGCAACCCCGATTGTAGGAACTGCTATTAGATAAACCATGGAAAAAAAACAACAAACTAATAGTAAATAGTTTCAACATGACTCACCTTCGATAGCAGAACGACCTTGCTTGCCCGACTGTTGCAGCTTGCTGTTGACCTCTGCCACAGGTTTCTTCAGTGAGAGCAAGAAGTCAAGGTCATCCTCCTCCTCACTTGCTTTCACTACCACTTCAATACCTTTCATCACTTCCTCTTTGTGAACCTTAGCCTTTTTCACATCTTGCTTGATCTTCTTTTCCTCTATCTTCCTGTCTTCAATACACTTTTCTTTTAGTTTTGCATCATTATTTTTTGAACTCACTAAAAGTTTTTCATTTTCAATAATAGCCTTCTTCTCTTCAAGTTTAATTTTTGGTTCTTTCTCCTCAAAAGTTTCAACCTTTTCAGATTTTCCTACCTTTCTATGTCCCTTTTTTTGCCTACTCGGACGTTGGTCCAATAAAACAGGTGCTTGTTCTATAGGCTTGTCCACAACTTCCGGTTTTGATTCTTCTGCTACCATATCTGACAAACACTTTGCAGGCGCATCTTCTTCAGACAAATCTATTTCGATACTACCATTAATTTCTTCTGCACTCCTTTCTTCTGTTTTGTATGTATTGGTGGTGATTTTGTTAGATTCTATTCTATGGGAAGTTAATTTAGTTGCATTTATTTTATCTTGAGCAATGTTATTCTGAACTTTTTCAGTCAAGGAAACATTGTCTTTAGGAGCTTGAGAAGTAGTTTGTCCCAGTATGGTATCACTCAATGTAGGTTTGGTAAGTTTGTTGTGTATTACAACATTTTCACTAATTGAGTCACGGTTCAGAGAGTTCAAGTTAATGCTAGGAACTGAAATGGTTACACTCTCACCTGTCTGACTTACAATCTTCGGTTCAAAAGAAAATGAAACTAAACTCTTATTTTCTAGCTGTACATCCTCATCAAAGTTCTCATACATGGACAGATCTGTGTTATGGTTATTTTCTTTGTAGCTTAGTATATTAATTAACTTAGTGGTTACAGGCTTGTCATTGACACTTTGGCTGGATTTTTTTGTTGTACTGGCAGCATTGTATCGAACCGCACTTTGTTTCACAAAATACTCCATTTTTTCTAACTCTTCATCCTAAAACATTACAATGTAGTTAAAAGGATGACAACAAAATATTCTAATAATACAGTAGCACAATTTAGGTTTAGAAAATATAATTTTAAGACACTTACTAAGCCTATTATTAAAAGAGTTACATATTATTTTTTATAATTCTTTAAATAATTTAATTCTAACTTAATAAACTTATTTAATGTAAAATATATTATTACATAAGAAAGCCTCATCCTAGGGAGATCATTAATTTATGTGACAGCAACATTGAACTTACCTAAATCTTCATGCTTTCATACTAAAGGAATACAAAAAAACTTGTAGCTCACCAAATTTTTAACTTAAGACTCTCACCCCATTCAGTGGACATGTGGTCTAACACACTAGTCTTGCAGTTGGCTGGACTGCCAATGATGGGGAGATCAAGGTTAAAAGCTCGGTCGGGTGTACTAAGGGCGGTTTTACCAAAACAGTTTTCCACTCTTCCTCTACACAAATGGGGGTACACTTCATCTAAATATAACCTTACTAATCCCTAAAAGATTAGCGTAATTATTACATAGGCGTACAATCCAAACAGGTAGCAAGACGCAGTGCTACAAAAAAACAACAACTAAAGACTCCCAGAGAAAGCTAGACAAAGTATGAATAAATATTCGTCTAAATTTCCTAATAGGGATGGAACACTCAAATCCTTTTAAAACAACATATTCAATCTTTCAAGTGAAGATAGTTTTAGAGCTCTAATATTGCTTATTGGTGTTCATAAACAATTATAATTATAGGATGAACCTAACAACTATAACCCAGACCAGTAATTTAACACTTAACTGAATGCATGAATGTTATAATGAATGGATTATAAGAAAGAATGTTAACATTTAGCTACTATATATATTTTCTATAAATCTATTATACTTTTATTTCCTCCTACGTTCATAATTTTTTACAAGATTCGGATTCGAGACTTAGCTTTGAAGGTAAACTGGTGATTCGGATTCTATATTCAAATTTGTAAAATGGTGAATTCAATCCAACTCTTTAATTCTTAGCCAAACTTCATAAGCTATACTAACCAAAGTGTAAATTAACTAAAGGCCCAAACAAAACCTATATTACCCTTATGGAAGTGACAAATATTGAATTAAAAAACAAAACTTTAATCACAAAATGAATATTCTGGTTTCAGCTCAACATGAATACTAAAACAATTAGTATGTACCTAAATATATTTGTTTTACTTGTTTGGGTCGTACAAATATATTAATTATGTTAATATGGTAAGGCTGAGAAAGGTAGGTTGGACGTTGATGTCTTCAATGAGAACAATAATATTTGCACGACAGTTCACATAAAACCTACAAACCACCAACAATACCTCCACTACCACAGCAGCCACCCTTCTTACACTAAGTTTCTCCCCTACAGTCTGGCCATTAGGGCCACACACATATGTTCACACAGTGCTGACCTCACTCAGTACTGCAATAAACTTTCTTCAGCATTTCAAGAAAGAGGGTACCCTTAAATTCTCATTGATACTCAAATCTTCGGAGCCATCTCAAATTATTCGACAAATCACAGAAAAACTTCTGATATATGTTTCATTACCAAACTCCATACAGGACTGCAAACAATCGACCCGATCCTCAAGAATGGCTACAATTTTCTAACTCCCTCCACTCACGACTCAAAACCTTCTCAGCTCTCCCACAAGAATCTCTTTCAAACGGCCATCTAATCTCACAAACCTCTTGTACATCCAAAATTGCCTGACCCCAACAAAATGTTCGCCTCAATCAACACAGCAAAACAACGCTGCAACGCCTGCAAGATCCACCCATCCAACAAGACCTTCAATAGTAAGAACATGAAGAAGCAATACCCCATCCAAGGCCATTGTGACTGCAACATAACCAACTTAATCTACCAACTTCAATGTAATTTTAGTGAGGCTGAATACATTGGACTCATAATAGGACCTCTGAGAATACGCATGAACAATCATCGTTTTGATAACAACCATAAAAATCTAGATAAGACAGTTACTTTCCATGCTAACACTCACAAGGACTTAGAATCCTGCTACACCACCAGAAAATTCCCGACAGCCACTTGCAATAACTTTCAACTTAGGCAATGGGAACTTGCACATCAATGGGTAAACAAATCCAGACTACCCCCTGGTTTAAATCTGAGATTAAGAAAATTCTTACAATTATTTCATTTATTATGTCTTTCAAAAATCTTTTTATTCATTTTTATTTTTTATTAATTATTTCAAGAATAGTCCCTATTAGTTTTAAAGTTATTTTAATTATTCATTCTCAGCAACCTATTTTTCTTTTCAAACCATATTTAGTTACCTCGATTTGGCAACACTGCAAGTTTTCAGGTAAATATTTCAAATCATTCTAGAAGCATGTAGTTCTATAGCCTGTTTTTCTTTGTATTTTTTCAATGTGTATCTTCTATTGATAAAGGAATCTCTCCAAAAATTCAAACTATGTGTGATGTGTAATTTAGTCAAATAGTTTGAGAAGATAAGAAATTAAGAGAAAAGTGTTTTTTTTTATCTAGGCCTAACCTTACTAACCTTTCAGGTTGGCTTCCTTGACTACCAATTATTTTACATTATTGTAGTCTGTTATCTACAATGTCTTTCCAAGACATTAGGCACCAATTCATTTTATTAAAACATTTTCCAAGTAATATTTATGAATAAGATAATAAAAATAACAAGAATAAAATATTTTTTCAGCCTAACCCAATTAACAAAAAATTTAGTTAATAGATTTTAAAACTCAAGAATATACTGAATCTAGATCCAATCAAAAAGAGTTTTTCTTTATTTGGCACAGCGTCTTAATACCCGTTCGGGTTATACGCTTAAGTACTACTTACGCTAATGGGCTATGAAATAGGAAGGTTGAATTTAGAGGAAGTGAACCCACATTTGTGTGGAGGGAGAGTGGAAAACCCAGTTCACCTGACCGAGATTTGAATATTCATCTCCCCATCCTCGGCAGTCTAGCTAACACAAAACTAGCATGTTAACCAAATATGCCACCGAGGTGGGTTCAAAAAGAGTTAAATGAGTACAAAATGTTTAAATGATCAGTGCTTACAGAAAAGAGATTCTTGGGAAGGTCCAGTTTCTGATAGAAGGGGATACATGCCAACCCTTGTGATATCGTATCCAAGTCAAGGGCGAAGTACTCGCTATACAAGGATGCTGGGTTCACATCCCAGGAGCGTTCAGACTTGAACTTGAAATGACCACCAGCTAAACAGAAAAAGTAAAGTTTCATGTACAACATATGTAGAGATGGATCCGGCTGGTTCATTTATACCTTGGCTCGACCAGCTTTTTATTAAAAAACTTGAAATGCAACATAACTATTAGTGTCCTCTCCAAAATATTAAGGACTCACATTCCCAGTTTAATATTATATGAAATAAACTGCATTGAGCAAAAACAATTTGTAATAAATATAATGATAGAATAGTAGGAAAATGGTAGAGCACAAATAAAAGTAAAAACACTAACACACATTTACACACACTTCAATAATTTATAGTAGTAGTAGTAATCCTAAACAGGATGAAGACAACTTCCTGAGGAAGATGATATAATAGAATCATTTACATTTTATTTAACAAATTCCCAGTTTAGGATATTTGAACAATCAGTTTCTCAAACCAAGAGAACTTAACATGGGAATAATGTCAATTGTGTGGTTTAGTTGGTTATTAATTATACTGGCATAAAAAATCTACTATAAAGGCGTCCTCAAAGATTCTCCCATCAATGTTTACAGTGTGGGATTCACACTGTTTTTGGTGAAAGACCTGGCACACATTTTTTCTTTTATATAAATTGTGCTGGGGTGACTTTTTACTGGTGGACCCTTCTGTGAGGGTCATGTGGTTGCAATTTAGCCTATGACTCAAAATAAGAAGAGACACAATGATGTGTGACAAGCATGCCAGCTCAGTCTTAAACAATCAAACAGTACGGAGAAGAAATAACCACTCCAGCTCAGTTTAACTGCAATAATAGGGCAACAGTTATTCCTAACATGTCATCGACAAATAAAGTGCTTCAATAACTCAAAATAAATGCCTATCAAATATTTATAAATACAAATAATACGACTAGGTATTCATGTCTGAGATTTCCTAATTATTGTGTACTCCAAAACAATAATTTCCTGCTATTTTATATATATACAGAGAACAGTGGTCCTGTTTTGTAATTATTAGTAAAATAAACTACCCAATTTAAAATAGTGCGTCGGCACGCCATAAAACTCCAATGATGATAATAATGATAGTAATAATATTAAACGAAAGGATAGGACACCAAAGTGTGTTATAAAGTGCTATTAACACACTCTGTCTACATATAGAGTCTAGACCTATCAGATAAGACTTGACCCGACTCTAGACAAGTGACTGGTGAATTTCTCACATGAATGCCCCCAATGTCAATTTGCGTGTGAATCTCTCGAGCATATCAAATGGTAAAAATAGACTGGCATTAAAATATTAAACCTTAGCATTCCTACCTACAGTAGTCCCATGGCTTCTTTGGTGCTGACTGACAGCTTTGAAAAGTTACCAGATCAAATTATGTATCCATACGCTGAACCAAATGATCTGCAAAAACATGTGTTTAGCAGCTGTCACTTCTGACAACCACAATGTAGGTACATACCTAAATGTTGACCATCAGAAGTCAGCTGTGAGCTGTCAATCAGAACCAAAGAAGCCATGGGGCTACTGTAGTGCTGATTGAGTATTTCACGATTAAAAAATAAGAAAATTATTGGGAAAATGTTAAGTTACTGTGTTTTGTCTTGCCTACAAAACCTTTTAGATCTACTTTCTTGTGTGCATGTGATCTGAAACTGTAACTTTGATAGATATTACCAAAAGTTATAAGGTAACACCAATGATAACAATAATAGGTTATCAATGTTAGCTTTAAAAAATGTATCTATATTTTCTAAAGTGTACATCAATGCTCTTACTTCTCACCTGACACAGGTGCATTTAAAAGAGACTCAAAGTCTGCAGAGGGGTTCTTCTCCTCTTTCCATGCCTCGTGGGCCTCTGACAGCTCCTCGTATCTCGACCAATTGCTGTATACTTGACGCTTGCTGAACCTCTTACTTGTCATGGCAGTTATCTCATCTGTCTCACGCTTCAAACTAGCAAAGTCAAATACCGGCACTTCTTTGGCTTCTAGAAAAACAACAATAAAATATGATAATTAACTGTATCTTATTGATTAATGACTTATAATGAATTATATTAATGTCCCTTCTTCAGGAGAAGTTAATATAATAATGCGTGATGTGTTGTTATTTAAATGGGAGTTCACGTTTGAAACTCAATTTTTCTGGCCAAGTGACCTTTTATCTTCCTTTCCATGTTTAATTGAATCCAATAAATTGCTACTACAATTTGTGGTTGGAAAGCTATTAGTGATAAATACTGAGAACCAAAAAAAAAAAAATGTTGATTAAATATCTAAGAATGCTACACCCTTTCATATTACAGTGAATAATCGTCTGATGAAGTGATTGTTGATTAATAGATTACCTAAAAAAAAATCATTGAAAATGTTAAGATGATACATAAAAAAAGCTCTTAGGAAATTGAAATTTGCTAAAGCACTCTTGGTTTATGACTTATAAAATAAGTATATTTTTCTGTAAAGGATTCAAGGACTACACTGGGGGCCTACAACATGTATTGTCAAAATTGTGTTATAAAAATGAGCAATTTCTTCATCATTTGGCCAAATAACACTGGAAAAGAGCCTTACAGTGACTTAGTTGGTTGTTCAGTTCTCATTATAAGAGTTGCAAAACGAGAAATTATTTCAACCTCAACAAGAAAAGATGTATCTGTAAATTGTGTGTCCAGAAAAATTAAAAGAAAGTATGATTTATGTTAAATAATGAGTATAAACAAATTATATAAAGTACAGTTGTAAACAGTATATGGGTGAAACTTACCTTAATATCTGAGTGAAATTATTACTTTTCCAGTAAAACTTTAATAGAAACAAATCTATAGTCAACAAATTATCACCCATGTAAATGCTTTGCTACCCCCATCAGTGAGCACACAGGCTAAGACGTCAACTTATCTGGTCTGGTTTGCTAGTGACGAGGTCAGAGTTTAAATCCCAGACAGGTGTACTGAAAGTGGTTTTTGCTAAATGGTTTTCTAATCCCCTGCACAAAAATGCAGGTATTATCTCCTCTAAATTCTACCTTACTCACGCTATTATTTAAAGCATAAAAAGAGATTAGTTGAGTAGCGAGATGGAGTGCACAAACAAAATATTCCTGATTAATTGTGACACTCCACCATCATAAACCTCTTTCTGCAATGTTTATTTCTGTGTACCATGTTTTACTACCTACTTGGGCTACGTGCATATATATAAACTAGTTGAAATGTGACTGATAGATTAGTATATGAAGGCATGTCAACACAAATGGATCATTAGCGTAACAGGTAACATTTAATAGGAAATGTACCAGCATTTATGTTCAAAGAATAGGTTTATTATTTTTTTAGCACCATGTCTTACTACCTGTTCAGGTTATATCTCTATGTACTAAATATGCTAATTATTAGTACTGAGGAAGGTTGCATTTAGAGGAAGTGTACCAGCAGTTGTGTGGAGGGAAAGTGGAAAACACCTGAGGAAAAAAAACTCATTACAGCCAAACTGGTTTTGAACCCCAATATCACCATTGTCTGCAGTCCAGTCTATTGTGAGAGTGATGCATTAGACCAGAGATTCTTAACTGGGGGGCTGTGAAAGGTTTTTTTTGGGGGGAGCCTCAAAAAAATAATTTAAAATGTTATTTGATTACTGAAGTGCATTATTTTAAATTTTACGTTTTGGAAGAAAGAATTTGATGATCATAAGCCTATAAGTACAGTAGACTCTCGATTTTCCGGTGTAATGGAGGGGAGGGGAAGCACGAATAGTAGACATAATGGATAATAAATATAATTCCCATCTGTTTACCATCACCATTCAAAACTTGCTGCCTTTATTTCTACTTATTTATGAGAAAAAGGAATTTCCAGTTATGAATATTAAAACAAAACAGTGAAATTGACTCCTTCATGCAAATAGCATTAGGTAATACAATTGAAACAAGAATACACAAATTAGTGGAAAGTGTTCAACAGCAGAGGTCCTATTAAATATATTTGGGTAAGTAAATTTCTGTGGTTTTATTTGTTTGTTATTATAATCGGTAAATAAAGATACTATTTTAGAATAAATCTTAATGAATGATATGTTAGTAAAAGCTAGAGGGACCATGAAAATATTTTAGGATATTTAGGGGGTTGTGAGTAATAAAAGGTTAAGAACCACTGCATTAGACCATGTGACCATGTGACCACCAAAGCGGGTTCCTAACTGTTAAAATAGTCGGGTGGGTGAACCTAAATCAAATGTACTGGATTATTTCCATTGAAATATTTAACAACTATTCCATTTCATTAGATTTCATATTTCGGCAGTTTAGACACTATTTACCTGTACTACCTGCACACTTTTCTCCTACCAAGGTTTTCGCCACCTCTTGGTTCTGCTCTTTGGCCTCTTGGTTCTTTGGGTCCACATCCTTCTTTTCTTTAGAGGCATCATCCTGTGTCGAGGAGGAAGAACCTGGTTTGTGAATATCTTTCCTTCGCCTGTCCCGTCTTATCTTCTGTTCTCTGGACAGTGAAGGGTCATTTTATTAAATATAGCGCACTAAACATAGTTCTCTCTGCACTACGGGTCAGACACAAACCAAAGTTTGAAAATTAATGATAAGATGGTGCAAATATTCACATATGTTACATTCTTCGGACTATAAACTCTAGTGAGTGATTAGTTATTAGTGTTTGGGACATCATTTATAAATATATATAATATACCAATAAGTAGGCTAAACAAACATTGCATGAAACATATAAATGAATAGAAATAAAACTTTATTTTTAGAATTTAATAAAAATTACTGTTGAAAAGATCAAAATAAATCAATTAGGTCTGTAAGAGACTAAGAGTTATCTCCCAAATACATTTTTAGTGTTTTAATCAAATGATCCAGGTAAAACTAGATAAAAAGTTGACTGCCGTATGGGTGGAATAGAGGGCAAAACAATGAATAGGGAGGTGAAATGAATGTAAATCATCAATTTAGTATGTGTTATATTAGGACAAAACGTATAGTTAGTGTTTGTTCAGTGTGCTATATAATGCCAGAACCACATCAATGCAAACATTGTTCGTTAATAAAACTCGGCTATCTGTCGAAGAGGAGTAAACATCCAAGTGTAACTGCACGGCCTAAATTATAAGGTGTGTTTGGGTAATATTGTATGTTATAAGTTGTGAATGATAGAACGAGCATTTCAGGTTTTGATTAGACTTTAAACAAATATAATAGAGAATCTGACCACAAAAACGGTATCAACATTCCTTAGTCATAAGCCAAGCCAGGGGCCAGGATAAAATGCAGGAGATTCAACCATCGTGGCTGACTATAAACACCAAAGTCTAGGGGTCACTCTGCCCAATTCGGGACTATGCGGGCTAGGACACCAGTTCATCAGTACTTGTTATCCATCCAAAGGATCGAGAGAAAGTAAACATTAAAATGACTAACAATTTTACACAAAATATATATCTGAAAATATTTTATGTGTGTCAAAAATTTTAATTTTGCTGAAGAAAACCTAATAAGTCATAGCAAGGTATTTATCCTAAGGTCCGTGTTCCTTATTTAATTATTGCATGGTCAGAGTTCCTAAGTAGTTCCAGAAGCAGTCCCTGCTTTGTTCTATCCCTAGTGCTTAGTTACAAAATATACCTGTGAAGCAGTGGGTCTGAAATGGGGCAAACTCGGCCTTGTGAGAACAAATGAGAAGCTACTTGAATAAATAATTAGCAGCTCCATGTTATAAAATTGGGACTAAAGGTCGAAGGGTTCATGCTTACCACACGACACCCTTAATCTGCAAATATTGGCACTATCATAGCTCAAGGTAGCGGCCGCTAAGACGGAATAGCTTGCTTGTGGGCACACGCCATATATTATGATGGTTCCGGTGGTAAGAATGTTTGAGGAATAAAGGTTCCAATATTATCACACAAAAGTAAGTCTGTATACTTTGGTCTACCATAACCTAACCTTAACAATACAGACTTAATTTAACTGTATAAAAATTATATATAGATTAAAATTTATATTCTACCAATTTAAAAAAAAATACTTAACCTAAATAATTAACGGCTCAAACATTGACCTGCTTTGTTTCGGATTATACGGCCTTTCTCCAGGTTCCATGACAATTTTAATGCAACGGCACCTTTTGAAATAAAATAAATAGATTAATAACTTTTCCCATTTAGAATTAATGAAAGGTTGGTTCTACTCAGTTCTAGCGCTACAGACGATTTGTATTTTCCAAGGTTCATTAATAAAATAAAGTTGGGACACGCATAATAGAGGCCTACATATATTTTGTTTAATGATAATAAATATGATTATGATAGTAGTTTTCATCACTACATTAGATTAAAAGCTACTCAATTTCTTGCCTCAACTGTTATGGTTTAGAATAACTTTACATTACTGAATATAATAACGTTAATCTTATAACTAGTCCTTAAATTCCCACTTTACTTATCGAAATGTATAGACCCCATTATTAACATAAATAAAAATAATATTCGCACAGATTATTTAGATTACTCTCATCCAAAGTGTAATCTAAATTTATGTTCCTAAATCTACTATTAAACATTCCTCAGAATCTCCCACTTATTTTTCATCAAAACTTAAATTTTATATAAGAAAGAAAAATCTATTTCTCAAACCACTATAGTGTACCGTGGCTACAAACTATAATCAACAAACCTCCACCACCAAGTGTACATCTAGCACTTACCCCATTTAACGGCTATACCGGAGCGACATACGAAGCATGAAGAAATGCCAGCCGACAACTGGGACCGCCACTAAGAGTAAACAATATTTGAGGCCTTTCGGGAACGCGCGGTTGTTTCCACAAGACTAAACCCATGTAGTGATTGATGCGCAAGCGTAGCCTTGTGGAGGTTATTGGAGCTGTAGTGTGCCCACCCCTACATCATCATATAGTACCTCACAGCGTTGTGCGCAGGCGCTGATGAGGTGATCTAAGCTCTCATTTGCTGTGAATGACATCACCTTACGTCATGCAATCCATCCACATCTCCCTCGCTATTACAAGCAGAATATAAGCAAGTGCTCAGCGATTCTCAGTACTCTTTAACGCCAATAGTTCTAAGGAACATCTTAGAATGTAAGTAGCCGTAATGTTAGGGATTCAAATAATATTTTTTTCTTTGTAACTATTACGTTAGTGGGAAGGGTTAGCGTACTGATATTTAAATATGTGGCCGCATCTTTGTGCATGGGAAGACGTTGCCTTTAATTTATATTAGGTTTTTTTGCGCGTTTCTATATAATTTCGAAGTCGCGGAAATTGTCTTATAAAATCTATTTATTACGGCTAATATCGTTGAGCTGAGATTAAAGTATTAATTGACCTTTTTTCTTTGTGATCACGTTGAAACTCATTATTAAAGTTTGGTCAGAGGAATAGGCCTTCACGCGCTGGCGTATAGCTTATGTTATTCGTAGGTATGAAGCAATTAGAGTGAGAATTAAAGGCATGGAACAGTCTATATTTCCGTAACTCCTTTTTTATGTACTTTATTGACAAGCCAGTCTTTTGAGATTTGAATTCAAGGTAGCTCTTATATGTTTCTTGTAGAATCCCTATTGTGAGATTGTATATTGTGGACATTATTAGAGTAATATTTTAATGTTGTAAACTGACTTTACTGCTAGTCCTATAATTAATAATTCATAAACTGATTGTAATTTTGTTTAATTGGAGAGAATTTATATTATGTTTAAATGTCTAATATTTAACGAAGAACTCGCACCCTTAAGTCATCTTATTAAGTTATAAACTTAGGTATTTATCAGTTATAAATAAACTCTGATTATAATTTTGTTTAATTGGAGAAAATTTATGTTATGTTTAAATGTCTAATATTTAGCGTAGAACTCGCACCCTTATGTCATCTTATAAAGTTATAAACTCAGATATTTACCAGTTATAAGTAAACTCTGGTTATAATTTTGATTATTTGGAGAGAATTTATATTATGTTTAAATGTCTAATATGTGCGTAGAAGTCGCAACCTTATTTCATCTTATAAAGTTATAAATTCAAATAATCTAATTCCCTGATAAAAATAAACAAGGGTAGGTGCTGACAGCTGGTTTTGGTTGGATTGAGTGGTGGTCATTAAAGGTCCTTGATGATTTATTAGCATATTTCTTTTTGTATGACGCTCTCGCTGTGGTGACATTTTGGTCAGATAGGGAAAGGACGCTACCGCTACAGGTGAGGGTTGAATAGGTACCCTATTTATCTTTCTCAGACTACAGTAGTGTACATTAGTTAAACTTTACGTTTTGATGGAGCCAATTGGATTAACTAAATGAAAACAAATTTAAAGAGCCAACCTAAGAATCTTTGAAAACATGTTAAAAAATAATCGTGTGAGCAGTCTCTCTCTTGCTGGTTTCGAAATAATTTTGGGGAACATTATTAAATATCCTCTTTTAATAGTAAATTAAATTAGTAAATATTTCAGCTCAGTGTATGACTCCACTTTACCAGATATGTTTTGTTATATTATTGAAACTAAAGTGTTCTTGTATTCCAGCCGCATAGTTTACTCGGCTGTATCTCTTGCTATTAAGAAATTAAGTTCATACAGCACTGTTGGGGTGGATGGAGTCCTAGGTTTAGCTGTTCAAGGCTGTGTTCATATCTATAATCCATTGTTAACATATGTTTTCATACTATTGGTCAAATGAAGAATGGAAAACTTATATAGACGTTCTCATATGTAGAAAAAAGTGCTAAAACCAATGTTTGTAATATATCCTTAATATCTCTCTACTAAACATACTTTCTCTAAAGTATCTGAAAAAATAACACAGAAGCATTATAATGTTTCACTACCCGAAAAACAGACTTTCTGAAAACCAACATGGGTTTGTAAACAATGAATCTACTGTAACCAACTTAGTAGAATATTAATGGCAATGGTAAGTATATACAATTTTCAAACTATTCATAGTTTTCTGATGATATCAAATGGCCTGTTGGTTTCTTAGATTTTCAAATAAACATAAATAGTATATTATGATGCTCTACTGAAAATGGAATGTCAATAAATAAATATAAAATTGAGTCTAGAGATTCACCAAGAACACTAGTCTACCCCTAATTTTCATTTATAAACTTGACATTGATATTATTGAATGCTATCTTTGTATTAACGACTCGTATGATAGACCATAATACATACTTTTACTATCTTGTTGATCACAAATTATAGTTTCTAATTCTCTAAAATTACTCGGCCCTATTAACTAGATTATCACTTGTCTATCAGCTAGACGAAAAACTAGTACCATTTCTGCGGTAAAGACGTATTAAGTGTAATTTTATTCAGTTTTTGTGTGTGTATATTATGAATATGGAAACGCGGAAATCATTATCGGTAACTTTCTCATCTCTTTTGATAAAAAAACTTCGAAAATAACGCACTTTTTGTTTTAATTTATTCCTTGCCAAGTATAAAATTAATAAAACTATGTTCATACCAAATTTGTTTTGCTATAAATTCTATATAAAAAAAGGTTTAGTCCTTTTCTAAGGTTGAACCAATGATAAAAGCCATAACGAGGTTCAAATCTAAACAATATCACAACATTCCGCGTCATAAATTCATCACGTTAAGTTAATATGCTTAAAATCAACCGAACTGAATTGACGAGAATAATAAATGGCATTTAATAATGATTATATGTAATAGTTACTGATATTCACAAAACATTGTACAGTTTCTATTGGTGAGACAATCTTCCTAAAATTACTCGGCAGCCCTGGAAACAGAATCGATAGAGTTTTTGATTTGTACAAAACTAACTCGATTAAAGACTTCGATAGAGCTCGGGGCAAGATAATACTAAATCTGCGTTGCGTTAAAATATCAAAGGAGGCTTCAAAGTAAAGTATTGGCCATAGTTCCTTACAGCTAATTAAAACAAGGCTAACCTGATCAAGTTTCTAATTGATTTGTGGAGCACACCTATCTACCAAAACAAACTGCAGAGTAGAGTTATGTTCATTGATAATCAAGACAAGTGCTGGAAAGTAATGTCTGTTGAAGTGACAGAATTTACTGAACTTGCTTGTGACCATGAAGAGACCGACACAAGGCTAGTCTTACATGCTGCACATGTTGAAGAAAGCAACATCCCTGAAGTTCTTGTCCATGCTGATGACACCAATGTCCTAATCCTTCTACTATATTTCACTCAACAAATTAAATGCCAAGCTTATGTGAGAATTGGTAAGCAAGAAAAAAGATCGGATTGTCTCTCTTCAAAATGTTGTTTGTATAAATTGTTAAGAGGATTAGCTACTCTCATTATTAATGTTCAGTGGGGAGTAGATGGCTCTATGGCTGGAACCTAAGACTCAAGTCCGGCCATAGAGTCGCCTACTCCCCACGGATTTGAACGATTAATCAAACTTCAGATTACTTTCGGTGGTTCGGTCGGTCCCTCGGCGGGAACATCAGGTTAACTTTCTATAACTTAATTGACTTACGTGAAGCAATTTAGTACTTCACATGTTTTCTGCTTGGTCCTCAAGACCAGCAGTTTGAATGGGAATGATCGCCACACCTTAGCCTGTATCCACATTTTGTAGTCAGTGAGGCAGTTGGTCGACTTAGTTTACTTGACGTGAAGCCATTTAGTACTTCACATGTTTTCTGCTTGGTCCTCAAGACCAGCAGTTTAAATGGAAATGATTCCCCCAGCTTAGCCCATTTGACCATTTTGTAGTCAGTGAGGCAGTTAGTCGGGAAAGGGGCTGTTCAGATTGTTCGTGGCCTAATGGCAATACCTAGTTAGGTTTCGGTTAGTTTCGGTTAGTTTCGGTGATCAACTTGTGGGTCGTTTCTGCCCTACTGGCATAGACCAATTGGTCGTGCGCCAGCTTATGACAAAGTGAGGACAAGAACACTGAATTAGAACTTATCCTGTACTATTAATTGATGAATATTTTCGGCTGATCTATCTATGTCTGGAGCTGACAACCAACAGATTATAACTTGCATAAATTAACCTGTCTGTCTAATTAGTGGGCGCTTCACGCCATACTCTCGTTTAGAGAGTAGCTGTCGTTTAACAATCTGTGTGGCTAATTAACATGGACAAGTCTAAGGACTGTTTAGTATATATTGGTTTGTGCTCTGAATATGTTCTATGTATCTATAGCTGCCATTTGTTACATTAAACTGATTTGTTAAAATGCACTCATATATTTTCCTTTCAAGTGTTTCCTATCATGTTTATTTACCTTGCTGGCAATCGTTGTCTCTGGTGTTAAATATAAAGAGTGATTCAGTTCGCCTGTGGCTGCAGGTGCAGGGACAGCGTGCGATGGCCTACCATGCTGTCACCACTGTTTGCTCGCTTGTACAATACCGAGGATACCTCGAGAAACCAAGCGTCACTTAACTGCTCCTTACACGATCAATATTATTGAAGCAATATACTGCGTGAAAATCTTTTGAACATAGACGGTCAATATTATTGTCCGATTTTATAGAACAACGCAAAGTCAGCAGAAGTGTTAGTTATCTGAAATGAAATATAGCATTCAATAAAAGTCATACTCTATGTATTAAGAGAATACTAATACTACTAATAATACAACCGTCTAAAACTTGCTTTTGTTGGGCTTGGGTGTTTTCAGATTAGAGTCACTTTAAATACTTGGAAATCCTCGAAATAATAAGAGCAAGTTTTTCTCATACATAGATATTACTGTTATTTTATAAAGTTATAGAAAACAGAACCACAAGAAAAGGAAACATACAATATTGCATAAGGTTGTAACCCGTAAACACTGTGCAAGTAATATATTGTGCAGTAACCATCTTACACGATGCATTATTTTGACGAAGCTTCAATATATACTTTTTATATTCTTCAATATATTACGCAAGCCTTCAATACTACCCCTATACGCAATTTTTCACAATGATATTGATGGTGTAAGGCAGCGTTTTTCAACCGGTGTACTGTGAAGAGTCAGTAGGTCTGCCGCGAGATTTTTTAGGAACGGTAGAAAAAAGTAAGAAAAAATATTGAGACATAAAATAAAGTTATTGCAGTCAATTTTAGAACTACTGTATAGTTTTCTTAGAAGGTAGATAAGAAAGAAAAAAACGTAAAGCTACAATGGTAACATTCCAAGAACTTCCTTCCCTACTGTTATCAAAATATATCTGCAATATAATTTACCACCCCACCTTTAATCCTTGTAAAACCAACTTTGTCAGTCTTCAGTCAGCTGCTGTTCGGATCGTGTGTTATTCCTTGTGAATTTGTATTAATGCATTTTTGTTTGTTACTCGTATTTCTACTTTGTTTTAGTTATTTTGATATTAATATTTTGTTTTATTTTTTAGAGCCTATTAGACATAAATACATTTATAATTAAAAAATGTAGGTCCGATGAAGACAGCAAGACAAGTGTGGCTGGCACTAGTTTCAGTAGTATCACACATACTAGTCCAGTTAGTGTTAGTTCTAAAAACATAATGTGCCAATATATTGAAGAATATTTATCCTTCGGATTCATTTCATCTGAAGAAGAGCACCCACGTCCTGAATGTGTTATTTGTGGTGAGAAACTGGCAAACCAAGCCATGGTTCTAAGTAAGCTGAAACAACACCTTTGCACAAAGCACTCACATTCATGCGATAAACCAATAGGATATTTACAAGGCTTAAATCTGATAAATCACGCCAGACAGAACAATGGACTATAATAAGCAGTATTTCTGACAAAGCTCAAGAACCAAACTATACCATTGCCGAAATCGTGGCAAAAAACATGAAATCTTATACAATTGCTGAGTCAGTAATTTTACCTGCTTGCTGTAAAATTGTTAATATTTTATTTGGCGAGGAATATGAAAAATAAATTTTGAAAATCCCAATGTCAGATAACACTAGGCCTATTATTTGGCGTATATAATACATGTCTCAAGACATTGAGTCACAAGCGATATATACTATTAAAGATGCCAATGTTTTTGCCACTCCATTGGATGAGTCAACTGGCATCACTGTAAAAGCTCTTCTCCTAGCATTCAGAAGGACTATGTGTAATGGAGATATAATTGAACAATTTTTATTTTGCAAACCCCTTCCAGAAACCACAAAAGGCCAATACTTTTGACGTTGTCACCAATTTTTTAGTTTTCATGATTTGTCATGGAAATCATGCATTAGTATTTAGACGGACGGTGGGCCACCTGAAAGTATTTGTTGCACTGGCCAAATAAAAGAATCCTGGATTTGTTTTTACACATTGTTTCCTGCATAGAGAGGCCATAATTTCCAAATCATTAGTATCTGAGCTCCAAAAATTGCTCGATGATATGATTAAAATGGCGAACTATATCAAAAGTAGGCCATTAAAATCGAGGTTGTTTTCAGCACTGTGCTCATACACAACTTCTATTGCAAGCTAAAGTGAGGCAACTATCTTGAGGGTGGGTGCTCTCAAGGGTATATTCATTGAGGGAGGAGCTTATAGTTTTTTCACGCCTGCAGAGTCTGAGATGGCTGACCTACTTAATGATGAGACCTGGTGCAATAATGTTGCTTTCCTTGCCGATATATTCCAAGCCTTATTTTTTTTTTTAAATAGTATGCAGAGAGAGAATGAAAATTTTCTTACTTGTATGGACAAAATTAACTCTTTGAAAGAAAACATAGCACAGTGGGGAGCCAGAATCAAAAAAGAGATCAAGGTTGAAATGCTTGAACTGACAAAAGTTTCAAATTGAACAAAAATATTTTTGACTTAATTTTATAAAGTGTGTCACTCCTAAGTAAAAACATTGAAAAGTATTTTCCATCACTTGATGTTTCTTCCTTGGACTGGGTGAGGGATCCATTTGTGTTAAGTGCTTTAAAGTCAACTGAATTAACTGTTGCATAAGAAGATGAGCTGACAGACATAAGAAACGACAGAGGACTGAAATTTAAGACGTCATCAACAGATTTAGCCTCATTCTGGTTGTTTCTTTGACCGGAGTACCCCATCGTTACAAAGAAAGTGATTGGAGCACTCCTTCCTTTCTCAACTTCGTATTTTTGTGAAGCGGGTTTCTCTGCTAGGAACAAATAAAGCGTAAGAACATGTCGCGGCTTCAAACACTGAATGAGGACTTGAGATTATGATTGTCAACCATATGACCTCAGACAAGGGACATCATGAGGCATCACCAAGCACAGGTTTCCCACTGATATTTTGATGTAAGCAAATACTTTTAATTTATACTCATGTTAATATTTCTAAAAAAAATCTCACCCTTTTTAAACTTAATATAAATATAAAACAATATTGTAGCAATAAGATTTTTCCTTAAATAGAAAACTTTTTAGTAAAAACAAGATTCTTCATTATTTCATTGAGAAAAAATGTGATGATGATAGAGAGGAAGGGACACTTTTTTTTAGGCCAATGGAATACGTCATAGGATTTTTTTAACATATAAATTACGTCTTTTCAATTATATCTCATTGCAATAAGTAGAATAGTAAAAATACTAACAAAAATTTCAAAAACAAACCTTTTGAAAAGCACAACTAACATTAAAACCTTTTTTGAATTATAAATCTCTTTAAAAAAAACTTGTTAAATGTACCATGAGTTGAAAAAGGTTGAAAATCGCTAGTTTAATGGGTCCTTTATGAAAAAAAATACCCAGTGAAACTGGTTTATTGTCATTATTAGTTTAAAGAGTAAGCTTACAGGTTCTAATTGAAAGTTAAGGTGAGTATTATCGTCAAGAGTTTAAGAGTCTCTACGGTCTAGATTGTCCTGAGAGGCTTGTTTGTTCTCTAAGGATTCATGGTCAGGTTTCCGCTAACAAGGCTCACTTCCAGATCGAGAGTGACGTCAAGAGAAACTGCCGCCACCTTGTGATTCACCTTCCAGTTTATATGTCCACTGACTAATAGATTCGAGGGTCACGGGGTTTCAAACAAAAGCGATAGCTATCGAATAGTATTTCTCAGGGTGCTACTAAATACTTAGGTTACATTACATTAATCTCAAGCTTCCGGCCTACAAAGACCATTACAACAAAAGTTTAAAATAATAATTACTAATTTAAGGGCATTTAAACTGCTCCTCAATTAAAATAAAGTATATCACTCCGCACTGAGCTCCACATTTGACAAACTTTTGTTAGTGCTCTAGGACTAAGATATTTAAGCTATATTCCTACAACGAACAGTGTATGCGTACCTTACTACTTTACTTTTACAATGGACAAGGTATAAAATAAAGGAAGGTAAGATAACTCACTTTTTTTTCTCTCTCTCTCTCTAGATTTTTCTAATTCAAATATTAAAAAAAAAACCCACCATGAATATACGTGGCAATTAAATATAAATACTTATATTATACATAACAGATTATATATATAATATAATATATATATATATATATATATATAATATATATATATATTTACATAAGTAATTATTATTATTAGCACCGCGTCTTACTACCCGTTCGGGTTATACGCAATATAAGCAATTAATTTATTTTAATGAATAACAAACTATTAGTTTACTCTTATTAGAGTCATGAATTTTCACAGGAGTTTCACAAACGTTGGATTAACTATTTTCTGAGTTTCACGTATTTAAGAGGTTTTATTTCCCCGGGAAAGCTATTAATTGTACAATATTGCTTGAGGGTGCTACACTGGAGAGCACCGTGAAAAGCTGCAGACATTTAGAAATTCCGCATTATATTATGGTTTGATATTTTTAAAATATTGTTTTCACCGAAGTGTAGGTGAAAGTTTTGACCACTTAAAAAGTTTAGATTAAAGTTTAAAATATTTTAAAAAGATGTGTGATAACTTATTTAAAATTCTCTAAGAACAATCCCTCATTATCTTAAGATGTTCAATGGTGACCCTATCGAAACATGACTTTATTTATAGAGTAAGGTTGGATCTATTTTTCTAACCTTTTTATTAGTTTTAATCTCAGAAGTGAACATATTTTCGTAAAGCATCGTTGATTTTTTTTTTAAACTTCAAACTCAAAATTTAAATCTTTTTATCTGGTCAAATCCTGCTGATAATTTTCAACTCTATTTAATCGAAACTGATATATTAAATTATCAACAATTCCTTATATAAAGCGGGATTTCTAAATTTCATCAACGCGTCTCAGTGTTTTACCCTGTAGTAATCTCAAGGGTTGGTATTTAGAACAAATTTGGTTCTAAATTTACTGGTTTTTACTGGATAAAATCAATTAGTTTTCTTGTGTTATTTTTCATATTAGTGATCGAGGCCACGACCCGACCCCATAAGACTCATCCATCTTCTTCTATCTTGGACCACTTCACTACAATATTATCCCACTCCAGTTCCTTCAGATACTTGGTGACGTCATCCTTCCCCCTGATTCTGGGACATCCAAGTGGTCCAGAGGTTTCGGGAATTCCTTTGAGCACCACGCTCGGGCTTCTTTCTGGTCTCATCCTGGTCACATGGTCCGCACATCTAATTCTACTCACTCGCATCTTCTGCACTACATTTTGTTGTTTCATCATCTCATATATTTTTCTATTTTTTCTTCTTCTGTACCCAGTGGTGGCTAGTAGCTAAAATTAGTGGGGGTGCTGCTCCAGAAAATGTTTAGCCTTTGTTTTAAAATTGTGTAAAAGGAAAAAAACATTTATAAAAAGAAAATGTATTCAGGAACTTGATAAAATCTTAACAAAAAAGCTTTTTTACTTACTTTAACTTAAATTGTTACAGTTCAAGCTTGATCTATTCATTTTAAAATTAAATCCATTCTGGTTTTGATTTACGCAAAAAGTTCTATAATTTTCTCCTTGATTTTTAGATGACAATTGAGAAAAATTTTCTCCATTGAAAGTAGTGCCAGCGCATTTAGTCTTTACGAATTCATAGTGCTTTTTAAAAAAGTTTTTATTCTTTTCAATGTTGAAAAGCAGCGCTCTGCTTTTGATGTAGTCATGGGAATTGTCAAGAGGATTTTTATAAGTTTCATAATTTCACTAAAAACATCATCTAAATTATTTTCCAAGATAAATTTAAGCACCTCAATTAATTTTTAATATTCATGAATATCAGTCCTACAATAGAATACTTTTAGTTCAGTTTCAAGCTTTTCTTTGTCAATCATGGGATAAGCTTAAGTGGTCAGTACTATCTCTTTTGTGGGATGTTCATTCTTAATTCTAGTGAAGCATTTCTTGTTGAACAATTTAGCAGCTATTTAGTGTTTAGTGGAAGAATATCTGTCCATTATATCAACACATATATAGTCACACACTTCCTTAGCTTCTGCTATGAGTGTCTTTGTAGGATTTTCACAGTACTTTGAGTTTCTCTATTCTAAAATAGCAGTTTTGAAATTTGTTATATATTCAATAACTTTAAACACACTAATTTCTCGAGATTTGATTTGGTTGTAAATTATTTCAACATGAGTCATAATCTGATGAAAGATCTCTAACCAAAACTTGAAATTATCATCATTCAGTTATTTTAAAATTCCTGTTGCTTCTGCAATGGTTTGATCTGCATTTGATGTTGATTGAATTTCAGTAAGGCAGTTTTTTAAAGGTTGCAAATTTTCTTGAACTCTGTTTATGGTCCGTATTTTAAAATTCTACCTTGTAGAGGATGGACGTGGAATGCTGACGTCCATATGTTTCTTGAGAATGGACACACGTTGTGGTGATCTTGAGAAGAATGTTAAAATAGCCAGAATGTTGGAGAAAAAAGATTCTTGCGTTTCGTATAATACTTGCTGCATTTCTCATTATTAAATTAAGTTGATGTCATAACAGTGAATGAAATGTGCATTAATATAAACTGCTTTTATTTTTGCTTGAAATCCTGCTTTTTTGCCTTTCATGACATTTTTACCATCAAATGTCTGAACTATCAGTTTTTGTCCATTTCCATGAAGGATTATGTCCAATTGTTCTAAAATAAGTTTTGATATGCCATCTGCAGTTTATTTTCTGGAATAAAGAATCCTCAAAACGCTTAAATATTTTTCCATTCAATACGTACCGTAGAACAAGGACCATTTGAGTGTATTCTGAAACATCTGTTGTGTCATCAGCCATACCAGATACAAAGGAAGGTTTTCTAATTTCCGTCCTTATCTCATCGTGGTATATTTGTTGCAAGCAGTCAAGTATCTCATTCTGAATGGTCTTATAAAAACCTTTGAAGACTGCACTGGTTTCTAAGGGATTATTCAAATTTGAATCTAATTTAAATGCAAAATTTACTACACCTCTAAATATCCATGGATTTACTGAATCGTATTTTTCATCATGTCCATGTAAGTGAGTTTCAAAGTTTCCACAAAAGTAAATTCAGTCTATTATTTTGGACAAAATTTCACGGTTCTTTTTAACTTTTATATTATGCTCATTGATTGAAAGTCTGTATGTCTCACTAAGTTTCTCCTTAATACTTATGGTTCCTAAAGGTGACAGTGAAACAACATTATCAGCGTGCTCCTTTGACTTTTCATGCTTTTCAGTTTTTTTCTTTCATTTTGTTTGTATTTCTAAAACCATCTATTGTCCATGATACATCACCTCCAAACAGAAAACACGGGAAGCAAAACAGTGCATTTTTTAATTCACAGTCGCAAAGCCAGCTTTTCCGTTTGTACCATTCAGAATTAAAGCTACGAATATATTTCTTGTTGCTTTTGCCTGGCTGTGATATTAGAATATCAGGTGTTGAACGACCTCTTTTCTTAACTGTAACTTTTCATGGAAAGATAGCTGTGAAAACTTAAGCTGTTGAAGTTAACTCACAGTCACAGAACTTATTTCTTGAGGATGCAAGGCCATTGTTAAAGTCTTCTGTTAAATAAAAGAACCGAAAAAAAACTAATCAAATAGAATAGCTGGAAGCAGAATAATAATCTAAATCTACAATCTTCTACACTTTATCACATTCAAGAATATGATACACGGTTTTTAAGCATAACACACACTCAGTAAAAAAAACCACTTCCTTACACCATCACCCCAGAGCCGGAACTGCTAGAGAAACAGTGCTCTTTATACCTGGCAGTCCCACCTTCCTCCCCATTTCCCTTCTATGTGCGCATGTGCACAACACTCAGACATCACATCGCTGAAACTGTGAAGCGCACAGTTCCATAAAAAAATATTTGTATCTTTTCTATAAACTGGGGATGGCTACTGAAGTACTGACATTAAGTTTAAGGAATATATATTTTACTACAAAAATAAATAAAGAATTAAAGAAAAAAGGATTCATTATATTAAATGTTATCGATAATATCAAGTGGAAATAGGAGGGGCTGCAGTTCCGCAGGGCCTATACACGAGCTGCCACTGTCTGTACGTACCCCTCTTCTTCTATCACTGAACCCCATATTTTTTTATCGTAATCTTCAGTTTGGATGTCCTTGGTCTCTCTCTTTCAATCTTCATTATGCTTCTCGTTTCTGACCCATATATTACTTAAGGACAAACAATAGCATTGTATGCTCTCAATTGGTTTTTGTAGCGATGTTCCTCATTTTTAACGGTCTCTTGAGATGGTAACAACTAGGTGAGGTATCATATTTTGAATATTGAAAAATGACACCTGGACACGGGAATTGAACACGGTATCTTTGGTTTAGTACACCAATGCTCTACCACTGAGCTATCAAGGAATCATCCCGTGCCAAGAGTCATTCTTCACTTATATTTTAAGGCAGAGTCTATGATGGACGTGCGAAATCGTCGGCTACAAATGTGTGATTTTATTAAGATCACGATCTATCAGATGACGCAGCCACCTTCGACTCGGGAGTTGGAATTTTGCTGCTACTTGTACAATTATTATATTTTTAAGGTATTGCATATTTAAGAATCAAATAGCCAAAGTTTGTATTTATTATTTTAGTGAGGATTACTCCATCTAGATATTATAGCTCTGCCTGCATAGCTCAGTGGTTACAGCATTGGCGGGGAATGCCAGGCTGCCACCGTGGTTCGGATTTCACGTTAAACTGTAGGTCCTTCATTTCATCTCACAATCACCCTACAATTACACATTAGCATAAGTGCGTATAACCCGAACGGGTAGTAAGACGCGGTGCTAGTAATAATAATAATAATTATTATTATTTATTAGTTAAGTTATTATAATATGTCTTTATAGTAATAATAATGACTACCTTTGAGATATAGTGATAAGAGTTCTTGGACACAGATCCAGAGGTCCCAGATTCGATCCCCGGTGCTTACAGATATTTTTGTGAAATATTTGGTCTGGAACGTGACTAGCTCAGCCTCGTGAGGATAGCTGAGAAGCTACCGGTATGAAAAATTACCGGTTCTGGTCTAGAAAACTGAGATTAATGGATGGAGATTTTGTTGTGTTGAACAAATGATACCCTCTAAACCACAAAAGTTGGCATCATCTTCCCCAACAGAAGACGGCTTCTCGGTGAGTGTGGCTCGATTTCAGCTGATTCTATGCATTTTTATATAATAATAATAATAATAATAATAATAATAATAAATGCATATATTTATACACCATATGTATGTGAGAGTACGCACACATACATTGTTAGTTAAGATATTATAGAGAGAGGAGTAAGACAGTTTAAATGAATTTTAAGTTCATAGTAATTATTTTAATGATAAATAATAAGCACAAAAGTGATATAATTTGTACATGTTATCACTTAAAACATAAAATCACTCAAACTCAATGAGCCCTAGAAAAAGTCACATATGAAAGCTCCCGAGCCTTCGCTGGATGAACAACATCCAGTGCTCCTACTCTGAAGTTGAGCTTGATGGGTTTTTACTAAAATAAAGAGTTGATTAATGGTTGATAATTGATTTAAATTAAAAATCTAATAAATGTCAGAAAATTGTTTAGAAAACGGCAAAGAGCACTTTTAAGTTCGGCCCGTACACTTGCATGCTCTAAGAATTGTTTGTCAAAAACCTACCTAGATGTCAAGTTATATATTATATTGACTGCTCCTACAACTATAACAGTAAAGCGTTGCAATTCAATATCAACAGCTCACAGGCCTATATTTACAAGTCAGAAAGCTATAGTAAAATGGTCTGACACCTTTAGCTTGCCTGTCCCAGGTCGATTCCCTTGGATGGCTGACAAATTAATCATTGGTAAAATGTGGGTTTTCCCTTTCAAAGTGATGAATTAACAGCCGATAGTTGGATGTTGTATCTGTTCTAGATTTAAGTTAGTTTATAAATCGTGTGGTTATATAATCAGTCGATTCAGAAAGTTTATGTTACATATCTCAACTAAATGTAAAATTAAAATATAATAAAATGATCAAATAGTAGTTTTTAGCTGTAAATCTCATTAAAATACACAGAAACACAAAATCAAGTCTTTACAGAATTTGGTAAATGACTTTCTATGCCACGAAAATACTAATTTAATCTCAGTGCTGCCAACAGTTGACATAACAAATGTGTACCCGTAGTTATCCACATACTCTTCTAGCCCTCCTTATTTTACATGCCTGTTTACATAGCAATGTGATGTCTCTGATCAGAAGGTGCAAGCAATATGATGCCACTTATCCACAGACAAATATACACCGGACAGACAACCTCCAGGTTAATTTGGCTGCGCCTTTTGAGACAGCTTGAGTCCTTCAACACGAGGATCGCCACGTGCAGTCTCAAATAAAAGCATCGCTACTTAACGGGTATTTTTAAAAACCTTTCGGATTAAAGGTGGTCTGGGTACCCGTCATTTGGCCTAAAGTGTAGGCTAAACGCCTTTAGGCCAAATGCCTTTTAGGCCAAATGCCTTTAGGCCAAATGCCTTTAGGCCAAATGACTTTAGGCTAAATGCCTTTTAGGCCAAATGCCTTTAGGCCAAACGACTTTAGGCCAAATGACTTTTTGTAAAGTTAATTTTTAGACCATTTATTAAAATATGTTTTGCTGTCTCCGGAAACATTCGTTATGATTTGTAGTGATGCTAATAGATGGCGAGGTGTGTGGTGTTTAGTTAAATAGTATATACTACCGTTTCAAAATATATAAGTCTTTTCTCAATTTACTACTTCCCAAGGTATAGCAGCACGTCCATTAACCTGTAGTACCACTTTTTTATGTTGAACTTTTTACATTGCCAAGGTTTTGTACTAGTTTTTGTACAGTTTTGTACCCGTACCGTTTTTTATTAATTAGCACATACATGTGTGGTCACACCATTTTAATAATTTTGTTTTATTTTGAATTTTGAATTTTTTTTAAATGCCAAAGTATATTTTATCAGTCTTTCTAAGTATTATTGTTGATTAATTTTGCTAAATGAGTTAATCGATAATTCATTTTTTTATAATCATATTAACTTACTCGAGTTTGCCCACGGTTTCGCTCACATTTAAGTTGGGTAAATTATCTTATTTTTAGCAAATCATCTAAACCAGGTTTTCTCAAACTCTATGCTCTTGAGCCTTATATGAAAATTAAAAGTAATTGTTAAGACTCTTATTCTTAAAATAAAATAACTTTTTTACGTTAAAATACAAAAATGAGACATTTATTATTTAATTGATTTCTTTATTTTCTGATAAGATCTTTGTAGAAGTTTATTAAAAATAGTAAAGTTTTGTAAGATATTAATTAATTTTATTGCTTCATAGGCCAAACAGAATATTATTTTTTTAGTCAATCATAATTTAGCAAGTCGAAGGAAGTGAAAGATTGGTTCACACCTCATCTGAAATCCCTTCGTGCCTCGCAGTTTGAGAAACCCTGATCTAAACTACCAAAAATACAATTTCAGACACGTATGAGGCGAGAACTTTGTATGTTGATGAAGCCACAAATTAACTACTACCTATAAGAAGTAAAATCTATTATATATATAATGCATTCTTTGCATCAATATTTGCTTGCTTACGTGGAGACATTATTGAAATGAACACCAAAAGAAATAGTTTAAATTTACTAACTAAAGGTTAATTAATTTGAAAGAATCACTCTAGTACTAAGCACCTCAGCTTATCAAATAAATTGTTCTGTTAGTAATTGTTTCTATTGGTTTTTGAAAATTTTTCCTTCTCCTCCCCAATCATAATTTCTCTAACTCCCATTTAAACACATATTTTAAAGAATACTTTCTTTATCTATAGTTGTACTTCTACCTGCCAGCCAAATTTCGATTTTCAACTATAGATAAAAGGTTTTTTATAACTCCCCCCCCCTCCCTTGATTTCATGGAGTTACATTTTAAAATGTTCAGACTTATTAGTTATTTGGAGTGGTGCATTTACGGGCATGCCAAAATTCGATTTTAACGACACTGCACTGAGATGTAGTAGTTTCTATTAATTTTGTAGATTTTGGACCCCTTATTCCCCAACCCACTTTGAGAAATTTATAGTCTAATGTTATTTTGGCTATCTGGGATTTGATTTATCTTTATTTATCTGTCAAAATTTTATTTTTTTCTTAATCTCAAAAAGTTTTTTTTTCTATTATACTCCATCACCACTATTTCTCAGAATGCAATTTTAAATAATGATAATAATAATAATAATAATAATAATAATAATAATAATAATAATAATAATATTATATTATATTATTATTATTATTATTATTATTATTATTATTATGTAAATGTCTATTTGTATTGTTTCCCGTACCTAATTAATAAATTTAAATTCTTACAATACAGAGAAGTAATTAAATATATTAGTTTTGAAAATGTTGACCTCCAAGCTCCCCTTCCTCCTGCTATTACTCAACTCACTGAGAAATTTCAAATTTTAAGGTTTATTTGGTCATCTTGATGGGTCCCTTCCTTATACTAAGGCTACTAGAGTTGTAGGGTAAAGGCTCGTTCACTTTACCGGTCAGCATTCAGCTTACCCTAACACGCAGCGCTGCTGTAACGTCTGATCGTGACTAGCCAAGCTTGCTTCTGTTCAGATCATGTGACTTTGCAGTGCCGCACTTTTTATTATATTATTTAGCACCACGTCTTACTACCCGTTCGGGTTATACGCCTAAGTACTAATTACGCTAATGGATAGGAATTGGGAAGGTTGAATTAGTGGAAGTGAACCCGAATTTGCGTGGAAGGAGAGTGGAAAACCAATGAGGAAAAACCACCCCAGTTCACCCGACCGAGATTTAAACCTCGATCTCCCCATCCTCAGCAGTAGATCTCAACACGACTAGCGCGTTAGCTATCCACGCCACCGAGGCGGTTGCGCTCGTATTATTATTATTATATTATTATTATATTTAGCACCGAGTCTTACTACCCGTTCGGGTTATACGCTTACCGCTCGTTACTAACTTCTTATTTATGTCAAGTATGCTTCCAAAGTCAATGTGAATAGTAAATGTTTGTATGTTTATAGTAAGCTTTTTTATTATTTATGCGTGAAGGGTTACGAAAAGTGTAATACCGATATTAAAAAAATTCCGGGTAAGCTTGTACCGTTGCCGTATGCAATAAAAGTAATCTAAGAGATATGGTGTTATACACTATGACTTCCCTAAAGATTCTGATGTCAGATGAAGATGTATTCCCTTCTGAACGAAATGGAAAATGGAGTCATGACTCGTATTTTATTTGCTCAGAACATTTTTTCACCTGTGATATGAACATACCTTTAGCTATGTGTACTTCTTAAAAGCAAATTAAAATCGCCCTTATTTTGTGATGTCTCCGAAAATTTTATCCAAGGGGAAAATATATCACCCGTGAAACTAGGCATTGTATTAGATTTACGAAACCAATAGTAAGTGGTTTCATGGCGTGTAAACATGTCACCCCCAATAGTTTCACTTTATGGAAAAGTCCCCTTCTATAGTGAATTTAATGATTTGTTTAAATAGTTTACTTAACTGCAAGATTTCACATATGCATTTTATAACCTTATTAAACCAATCGATCTTGCTTCATTAATGGGACAGTAGTCTGTAAGAAAAATCTCCCCATGCAAGGGATATAGTTTTATGTTATCCGTGCCATCTTAAAACATACTTTAGAAACATTATTTCTAAATTTAATAAATCACGTGGCTGTTTGACACACATAAATATGTTTTGTACAAGAACATAGTTTATTATAGTACATGAACAAATGTATATAGTACGCAAGTTAATGAAAGAATTAAGGTATTTGGTGACGTAAATGTTCACTTAAATTATGTGTTAACTTTTCAATATAAATTTAATAACCCTCTTGTAAGTAGGCCTATTCATAAACCAATTTGTAGTATAGTGAAAATCTTGAATTTATATTAATGTTCAACTGAGTGTGTCAAACTATATATTTAAAGGGTAATATTAGATTCAGCTACATTTGTGTTATATAAGTTGGTAATAATATATGCCCCCCTCAAAGTTGGAGATAATATGTGTGTCCTCCACCTATATCCCCCCCGCCCCCCCTCCCTCAGTTGGAAATAAAGTTGTCCTCTAAGATTGAAGTTCATCCCAGCCGGGTGTAACAAGGGTATTTTTCCCTAAAATGGTTCCCCACTCTCAATATACGCAAATGTAGGTACATTCAATCTAAAATGTCACCTTCCTCATTCCTTGTTCATTAGGGTAAATTGATGTATGTGTACAACTCAAACGGGTAGTAAGTCACAACGAAAAAAAACATATTGTGATGACTATCAAGAGTATCGGCGAAACTTTATTAGTGTTGGGCGAGGTAGTTTGTAAAAAAACTATTTTTAAGGAGTTTTTAGGGGATTGACTCCAAGCCAGTGGAAAATATTTGAAAATGGAATGCCACTAAAAGCTATTTGGGGTGTCCCTTAAGCATTTAGAAATAATAATAGAGTGTTATAGAATTTTTTGAAGTTTGATGCAAATCATCTTTCAGCTTCAAACTCAAGTATATCAGAGGGAAGTTTAACAAACTGGAGGAAGGCACATTTCGATGGGGGGAGAAAAAATTTGGTAATACCCCACCCTATCAACCCTTCCCTCTTTCCCAGTTCACGCTCAATGAGTGACACTCGATATAAAACTAGCGACAGACACACCGTAGAATGTAGATTATTTCCTCAGAGTCTGACAAACTAACTTAAATCTAGAACAAATACAACATCCAGCCCCCTGACAGTTAATTCATCATTGTGAAAGGGGAAAAGCACAGTCAACCAATGATACGTTTTTCGACATTTTGGGAATCGAACCCGGGACCTTTAGCTCAGTATACAAACACGCTACCAATGAGATAAAGTGTCGGACTGTGTATTGAAATCAACATTTAGTACGGTTTATGTGTTGTTAACAAAATATTTTTATATTACGTGATAAAAAAATTACACCTCTGTACACAAATAAGAAACTGGTACGTTGGTATTAACGCTGTAAGCTACCTGGTCTTATAAGTCATCGCACTCAAAATATAACTTGTTTTTGAGTGCGCGGAGGTCGGGGTGTAGTGTAGTTCTTCTTTTATATTCATTCAAGTATTAAATTATAAAAGACTTGTGAGATTTAAATGTATTTATTGAATGATCATAATACTAGTGTAAATATTTTTGTGAGAGTTCGGCCATTCATTTTTTCTGGTACAAAGGCTCCTTCGGTCTAAAATGTGAGAGCCCCCGGTCTAATGTCAATATATGTTAATGTGTTGAATAACACGCTATGGTAGCTTTTTCAGTTGGAAGTACTTTAGTATTAATTTTAACCGAAATTGGATGGTGTGCGAGTGATTCTGAAGTCTCTATAAGCGAGGTCCTAGGTGTAATAACCCATATCTTGTATTAAGAGACTTAAAAACTAAAACGAACTTAATTACCAGAATGGTGGCTACTAGTTATATACATTTTCTTGTATACAATGTATGGAAGCTACTATGGTTGTAGCTTTTTTCAAATGAGAATATAAGTGGCACTTTTAATATGTGTGTGTTTTGAATATAAAGTCTTAAACCAAGTCTTAAAAAGGAGCCTATGTATACGACTCATCTTTTTGTGTCTTATGCTTTAGTTATAAAGTAAATAATTTATGTTTGTATTGAAATTATTAGGGGTCATGGGGGAAGGTGCCCCGTTTACTCCACCCCATTGAGTGCGCCACTTGTTCTAAGTAAACGCTTAGTGAGAGGTCATTTTATCATAGATATAATTAATTTATAAAATATGATAGTTATTTCAATGGTTTTTATGAACTTATAATGCCCTTTTTCTCGTCAAGTGAAAAAATCAAAAGTATATACATTAGCTTTTATTTAATTAGAGGGTACTAAACTTTTAGTTCAAAACCCTTCAAAAAAGGTTTAGTTATATATATATATATATATATATGTATATATATGTATATATATGTTAATAATGAATTTATTTTTGATTGCCTTGTGGGTTAAAGGAGTCTCTCATTTTATATTATTAAGTCAATATAGTAAGTATAGTATTTATCTTAAAAATGTTAATTCAAGTTTAAATGTAATTATAATTATACAAAAATGTACATTTGTTATATTTGAATATGATGTATTTTCACTGTCTAAAATATGTTTTTCAAGTAAATAGAGTAAGCTCTAGTAGTGTTGTTTTTTCATTGTATCTTCACGCCAGTCAATGCTTTCCACATTTAATAGAAATTAGAAGGTAGGTATGAGGAAGATAGAATTATGAGAAGTACCCTCGTTTGCGTGGAAAAACGGGAAACCATTTAGGAAAAATTACCATAAGTACACCGTGTAATTGAGCAGGCGCGGTATGCACATTTTTGTCCTCGATTCATTATTTTATAGTAAAAATCTTTCTTTCAAAAATGAAGATGAAATACATATTTAAAAAAATTAGATATCACTAAACTTTACACAAAAATATACAAATCAATACATTATTTAATCTATATAAAGCAAAGGATGAAGCAAGACAGAGGTGCCCACCTACAACTCGTGAAACTCAAAACAAATTATGTTAATGGGTTTGAAAAAGAACCAAAGGAAATTTGCCCGGGAACAATGAATTTTTGTTATGGTTTACTTCAAGGTCGTTTGCTATTATTAGGAATGGAGGGAGGAAAGGACTGCTGCCTAATCCCACCCTTCATAGTCTCTTGTAGAGTGCGACGGAGAAGAGAGAAAGGGAAGATTTAGCCTGTTTGCAACGTAACTCAAGTTAGCCCGCCACATTGCTGAAAAAAAGCTTTTTTTGTATAATCGTTTGTGCTCTATTTGTGCTCATATGTGCCCGAACATGAACATTTGTGCTGTGAAACTGGTCAATTTAGAAAATATTTAATGTGGTGGGCCAACTTGAGCTCAAGCTAGCCCACCACATATTGAAAAACACAACATAACAAAATTTATTTAAGTCAATCCATTGTGCTCCATTTGTGCTCATATGTGTCCGAAAATTAGCATTTGTGCTTTAAAATTAGAAAATCTAAAGACAATTAATGTGGTGGGCTAACTTGAGTCTTCCCTATACCATAACCGTAGAAAAATTGAGTTCAAGTTGGCCCGCCACATTTTTAAATATCAATGTAACAAAATTCTGTTTTCACCATTCGTTTGTTTTTCGTTTGTACTCATATGTGCCCAAAAATGAGTATTTGTGCTCTAAAATTAGAAAATCTAGAAAACAGTTAATGTGGTGGGCTAGCTTGAGCTCTAGTTGGATCGCCTTCATTAAATGTTATCTAAAAGGCCTAGTTTCACATCACTATAGTTCATGTTCGGCACATATGAGCACAAACGAAATAAAAACGAATGGTGAAAACAGAATTTTGTTACATTGATATCTCAAAATGTGGCGAGCCAACTTGTACTCTATTTTTCTACAGGTTATGATATAGGAAAGGCTCAACTTGGCCCGCCACATTAAATGTTATATAGCATTCCTAATTTTAGAGCACAAATGTTTATTTTCGGGCACATATGAGAACAAACAAAGAACAAAATAATGGTGAAAACAGAATGTTGTTATGTTTTGTTTTCAATATGTGTTGGGCTATCTTGAGCTCTAGCTGGATCGCCTTCAATAAATGTTATATAAAAGGCCTATGTCCACAGTACTAACGTTCATGTTCATGCACATATGAGCACAAACGAAATAAAAACGAGTAGTGAAAACAGAATTTTGTTACATTGTTATTTAAAAAGGTGGGGGCCACCTTGAACTCGATTTTCTACATGTTATGGTATAGGGAAGACTCAAGTTAGCCCGCCACCTTAATTCTTCTCTAGATTTTCTAATTTTATAGGACAAAAAAAGGTGACCTGGTGGTCTAGGGGTAAGGTGTCAGACTTCTGAGCTGGCGGCCGGGGTCATTCCTCAGTCCTGGCACAGATTTATCTGATTTCCAAAACCTTCCTTCACCTCTGACAAGACGTATATTAATCACAACTTGTAAATGTGTGGAATTCCAGGCCTCCACCGTGGTTCGGATTCCACGTTAAACTGTAGGTCCTTCATTTCATCTCACAATCACCCTACCATTACACATTAGCGTAAGTGCGTACAACCCGAATGGGTAGTAAGACGTGGTGCTAATAATAATAATAATAATAATAATAATAATAATAATAATAATAATAATAATTATAGGACAAATGTTCATTTCCGGGTACACATGAGCACAAACGAAGCCCAAACTAATGGCGAAAACAGAATTTTGTTACATTGATATTTAAAAATGTGGCTGGCCAGCTTGAACTATATTTTTCTACAGTTTATGATATAGGGAAGGTTCAAGTTAGCCCGCCACATTAAATGTTCTCTAGATTTTCTAATTTTAAAGCACAAATGTTCATTTTCGGGCACATATGAGCACAAACGGAATACAATGGATTGACTTAAATAAATTTTGTTATGTTGTGTTTTTACAATATGTGGCAGGCTAGCTTGAGCTCAAGTTGGCCTGCCACATTAAATATTTTCTAAATTGGCCAGTTTAACAACACAAATGTTCATGTTCGGGAACATATGAGCATAAATAGAGCACAAACGATTAAAACAAAAAAATAATTTTTTTTCGGCAATGTGGCGGGCCAACTTGAGTCACGTCTGTTTGCCTCTAGGCTATAAGAATGTCACTTTTTGGAATGGGAGAACACAAGCGATCCTAGCGGTGAGATATTTTTACCAACCAAAGCTCGTCAGATCTATCCCTCTGGCCTCTGCTGGAGCCATTGGCTTTTCGGAGGTCCACTTGCTTACATCGTACGTTTTTCTTGCCCTAGGAAGTTATCATCCTGTAAAGGCTTCCACATTTTGTATTTTTACGTTTTATGAAGACTTAAAAAAAGACCAACGACAATTCCATAAAATCTTTTGTAATTTTTTTCACAAGTTGAAATAATTCCTGAGAATGCTTTGCTAATTACTAGGAGGGAGATTAGTATATAGTTTTTAAACAAAGGACCTATTGTGTTAACATAGCTCATGTTGTTAATTATATCACCGTAATAAAAATAGTTACACTGTTTTGAAAAAAATAACTGTACTAATTTTGTATAATAATAGTTATAATAATTCTAACAATAATAATAGAGTTAAGGATCTAGTCAAAACCATAATTTAAGTTTATATATATATGACCATTGTAATATTTACTGGCAAAATTTATTTAATGCGTCACTATTATTTATATATTAATTATTAATACAATAGATAAAAAAAATGTTCATATAATCTCAGTAGCGCTAAACTAAAATCGGGCGTCACTTCAGACAAATTTAAAGTGGGTGGGTTGAATATTGGTTTCCACTCTCATTTTGCCTTTCGGAATAAGTTGTCAAAAGTCCTCATAATTTGAATGTACGCATATAATTTTACCGCGCGTAAACGGAGTTGAGAATGGGGTATTCTTATTGTTTATCGTTAACTTTATGACCATGAGATATATTAACAAGGAAATAATATCGGAAATTTATATATAAAAAAGGTGATATAGTGTTTTGTGAACTATTGATCTAGTTGTATGTAGGATATTGTCAATGTTTTTAGAAATATTGTAACTACCTTGCATCAGTTGTGCTATCTATTTTCAGATTAAACAACTAACAGTACCTTTTACTTTCCGAAGATAACCGAAGGTTTTATAATTTACATTTTAGGCCAAATGCCTTTTAGGCCAAACGCCTTTTAGGCCAAATGACTTTTGGTTTCATTTTTAGGCCAAATGCCTTTAGGCCAAATGCCTTTTAGGCCAACTGCCGCGTCCCCGGTGGTCTTACAACGGGGCAGACAGAAATTGTATTTTAGTCTCAATCAGACTACTTTCACCTAGCTAGGTTCAGAGAGCAACAACAACAACAACAACAACAACAACAACAACAACAACAACAACAATAATAATAATAATAATAATAATAATAATAATAATAATAATAATAATAATAATAATAATATATGCTCAACTCTAATTTAGAGCGAACTTTCAAAATTAATATCGAACATGTATTTCTCAATTTCAATTATAGTTTTAAATTAAATATTGATATATGAAAATAGCTAATAGTCACGTAGTAACCATTAATTATTTATTTTGTAATATACTACAAGACATATGTTAGTTTCTTGAACATCCATTTTAATTTTATGAATGAAAAAATATAGATTTTAAAGTCTTTTAGTAAATTTATTTTAACTCTATTTGTACTTTTGTCTAAAGGTTCAGTTTTTATTTTTCAAAAAAGGAATGAATAAAATATATAACAAAGGTATGAGAAAATGTTCAAAGTTTATTCAAATATATTAATTAATTACAATATTAAGAGTAGAAATTTACTTTTACCAACCAAATACTAGTTGAATAAAAGAAATCGTCGGAATCATCGTCACGATAGGAAGCGATTACTCTTCCTTCTTTCTATGAGACTGAAAATAAAATAAAAAAGAGGATGTCAAACAAATATTAAGTTATGGTGTTGTATTATAATTTAATATTATTTTACATCAAAGTCCATGTCAGTAAAACAGACCGCTGGCGTTTTGTAGGACAAGCCGGCATATTTTTCAAAACACGAAGGCAACTTTTTCGGCCGGAAGAAAATAAAAGGACTCATTTGTTTACAGTGACTTTTAAAACCCCACGGCTTTTATCATCGTGTGTAGCGTGGCACAAAAAGCTTGCATAAAAGTATTTACGGGGTAGCTGGTTAATTGGCAGGGGAGGTCCCATTGCCTGGCCACCCCGCTCCCCTGCCTTCTACCCTTGGCTTAAAAACATTCATGTACGAGATTCCGGTGGAAAACAAGAGTCCAATGAGAGTCAAGAATATCGCAGATATACTGTATGTAAGGGTGTAGAAGAGGGTTCTGTAGACTTACGTATGTTGTTGATCAAATATTTTTCAAACGAACCGTTTTACTTAAACAAACAAACAATCTTAATTTAAAATTAAACACTTCAAGCTAGGTTTGGTAATTTTTACAGAACTACAGAGTTGATATTTTAGATTTTATTGGTGCATTTAGATTATAGATCGTCAACTATTTTTAAATAACATCGTTCCTATGGAACTTTCTTTAGAGATGGAGAGTAGAGTTTTATCGCTAGATGTCTCTGATGACATCTCCAATAAAATTGAAAGCATCAACTATTGCAGACGGGTTGGGGAAAGAGGGGAAATTAGACCTTCCGCGAATAAAAGAAAAATAATAGCTCATTCTTTTCTCAACAGCGGGTTGATGGTAACAAATATAGCGAAACCGCATTTAAAGAATCTTTACTAACCATCAGAATAGCAACTAAATTTAAATGTATGTATTTATACGACAAGGTACGTGATCTGGGGATGCCACATTTTATAATTGCTGTCAATGTTGAAAGATGGAAGCTAAATATCATGACCGTTTCTCAACATTAGCTAACTTGCACACAATTATTTATATTCACTAAAGGTTCTTTGAAGAGTAGATAGTGTCTAGAATGAGTGCCTGCTGGTCACAACGCACAATGATACACTTTTACCTTTATATAGCCAAGTCTAAAAATCGCCATCTTTCTTTCAACGAAGTAGCAACACAGCTCATTTGTCCTCAGAGTTATTTTTCTTTATAGTCGAACCAGAGTGAAAGTGTCGAAAGTTGCCTTCTGTTGTTATTTGTTATTCTTTCGATTGAAATTCAAAACGAATAGGATACATAATTAGTCTGATGTAGTTGTGTTAATTAAGCTATTAGTGGTTCAGATGACATCTCTCCAAAATTACATAAAAATGGGAAGGTGGAAGAAATGGGGCTCTAGGAAGAAAAAATAAAGAGCTAAAAATGAAATTTCATTTAGATAGTGAGTGAATTTTTTGTAGTTTGTTCACACAGAAGTGAAATTCCATCTATATACTTGAAGAAACAAATTGTTTTTCAACTATCCTCTCTCTGAGAGCAATCATTTTCTCTACTATGCAAACAGTTCTTAGCAGATTCTTGCAAGTTACACACTTTATTCACCAAATGATCCTGAAAAAACAAAGTAGGCTAGTAATCAAACCATTTGATATTTTACTTTTTAAAAGGTTTGTATCACAACATTAAAAAAAATAGCAAATTGGAAAATATTATAGGCTTTCTTATAGATACTATCCTATATATTATTCTGTTGTCAACATCCCTTTTTCTCAATAATATAAAGTCTACGACGATGAATAAGGTATCAGTGGCTAGGATTTTTTACAGACTTCTGACATAGCATATTCAGTTTACGTTAAAACACATTGTTTGTTCCAAATTTGAGTTAAAAAAAATCTTACAATATTTTTACTTTCTCTCTATCTTACAGGTAGAGAAAGTATGGTGATCGTCAAAAAAATCAAACTCGAGATTTTGATGAATCTTGACGTTTCATGACTCCCTGAATCCGAAAAAGTGGTTTTTGAATTTCCGTCTGTCTGTCTATACCTCCAACTAGAGCCTAAACTATTTTACCGATTGGGCTAAAACTTGTTATCTAGGGTTTTCATAGGGTTGCCCCGAAAGATTTTTGGAATTGGATATCTACCCCTAAAATTAAGAGTAGTTTACTGAAGGGAAAAAAGAGAAAAAGTCGATTTTCTTAAAATCGGCTCTAACGATTTTGATTAAATTTCATTTATAAACATTATTAAATATTCCAAACAAAATGGCTACTCTCAATATTTCGGCCAAATATGCGCCAAAAATGGTCAATCCTATTACAGTTTTATAAATTTTAAAATTTTGGGGAAGCTGACAAACTAGGCCTAGCTTACATTAATATCAAGTTGTTTTAAAGCATGTAAAAATATTGCCAGATAAATACATAGGCCTATAGGAATTACAAAATAAATTACTTAAGTTACATGTTCATCTCTTGCTTTGAAACATTTTGCCAGAAACATTGACTGCTGAATAAACAAAGAAATTACAGCTACGCGCCAAAAGGAGCGCGATGTACGCAAGGATACAAGTGAGAATGTTAAACATTTTTGAATATGTAGAGGCCAGGCCTCCACCGTGGTTCGGATTCCACGTTAAACTGTAGGTCCTTCATTTCATCTCACAATCACCCTACCATTACACATTAGCGTAAGTGCGTATAACCCGAACGGGTAGTAAGACGCGGTGCTAATAATAATAATATGTAGAGAAATTGATACTCAAACAAATTTTAGTGAAGATCTTTTAACTCGTAAATAAATTTCCTTTTGAGAGAGATTTTTCACACTAGAAAGATAAATTTAATTGTTTAACATCATGTATATAAACAAATAACAAACCATACTAGTTTTATTTAACATTATGTGAAGGTTTTATTCCATTTTAACAAAATAAATAATACTTTCATTCATTATAAAAAGCTAGTTTAACTAAAGTGCGTGATAAAGGGCAAGTCGTATGTGCCCTTAGTAAAGTGCACAATAAGGTGTGCAATTGTACACTTTAAGAGAATCCAGACACAATCAAAAATCACTTCCGGTCTTTAAGCTGACGCCATTGCAACTTTAAAGTGCACATGGCTTCCAAGGGCCCTTAGACGGACTATTCAGACACGGCTATAAAGTGAATCTGACATGTGAAGGTTATTCCGACCACTGCAACAGCCTTAAAGAGGGATAAATCTACCTCGGTGGTTTTGAGGCGATGTGCTACTCTTAGGACCCGATGTTGGTGAGTAAAACCCAGCCGGGTCGACTGAATTTTATTGAGCGATAAAAATCCGCAACACAACTTCCTTCAAGGGGTGATTAAAGCCCTCTGCTCCATGTCAATTGGGGTATGTAAAAGGGCACTGGAAAGTATGTGAAAATAACTTTCTCAGCAACAGTTGGTAGCCCCAGAAGCGGATTTACACTATAGGCCCACTAGGCGGCGGCGGCTTTAGGGAGCGGCAAATCTTGGATAAAACTATTTTTATTTTAATATTTTGTTTTTAATTAATATGTTTAAAAAATATTGGCTAACACTATTGAGATAGTTCAAGTTAAAGTCAGAACGACAATATTTAATTTTAAATAACTGTACTTTCTATCATGTTAACTCAAACTACTGCAGGGCATGTATAGTATATGCCTGATTATCTTCAGGAGAAATCTTTTCTCGGGTGCTAACCCCCCCCCCCCTCCACCTATTTCGTCCAAAACTTCCTAAAACCCTTGACAAAAAATTGGAATGTTGGAAAGGGGGGGAGGATGCATAACATAATTATGCCTAAGAGCACAAAAACTTTAAATCCGCCACTGGGTATCCCCTTTCAATCTCGCTCATAGAAATTCTCGTGTACTGATATAATCAATCGGTTCAGAGAATGAACCTTAAAATACCATAAATAAATGAGATATTAGCTAAACTTGCATGTTATATAAGAAATCTAGCTGTATCAGATTTTTTTTAAATAATTTTATAAAAGTTTATTAAAACGTGTGTATGAATGCCTATATAATTATTAAATATAGTTATGAATACATTAGAATAAATTCCACCTAGATCTGATGAGAATTTTTTTAGCTTACTGGCAATAAACAGACAGACATAAATTCTAGAAATGGATTATTTGGTATATTTATCATTTATATCACCCAGAAAAGAGGATAACTTAACAACATTTCAAATGCGTGGACACACTTTAGAGTTTTATTATATGTATAAACTAGCCCCCTTTCCGTAGAAAATATTGTAAAGACTCCTGTTTAGTATAATTTACAATTGAATGAAAACTAAAGAAGCCTCTGGAGGACCAGTGTTACGAACACGGATAAATGAACTGTATGGTGGAAAGGAAATTGATAGAGGCAACTCACCTTCACTTTATGTGGTATAACTGGCAGTGTCCTGGCGCAGTCTTCTTCAACAACACACACGAATAAAAATCTAGACCACTTCCGGGTGAAGGGTTTACGGAACCTTATCACTTTTGTCTTGATCGAGTCTCCGTGCACGGCACAAATTAATCAACACACTAAAAACTCCACGCCAGCGACACTTGGCGGGAAAACAATAAACATATAGTGGTCCAGGTATGGTCTTGTTGCCTCCAAGAGTGGGGAAGGTTAATGTAAGATATGAAAAAACCAAACAAAACAGAACTAAACCTCAACAAACAATCAAAAACTCACAAACCAAAACAAAACAAAAACAGTTCAATTTCGAGGCATAGAGAATCTAGATAAAAGGAGCACTATTCAAAGATATAACATAGAGGAATGAAAATGAAGTATAGGATTAGTAATATTCGTCAAACAATAGAAAACTATACAAACATACCGCCCACCAAAAACTAAAATGAGTTTTTTAAGAACAACAAACCAGCAACAAAGATATGAACAGAATAATATTATAGGAGAATGTATCCTTCCTATTGATTAGGAAGTGGACATAATTTTACAACCGGTCGTTTGAGGGTCCCGTGCTCGGTGCGGACACTTACGACTCTCGTTATCCCATCCCTTCCAGGGTACACCTCTGCTACTCTTCCGAGCAGCCACCTGAGTGGGGGAAGATTGTCTTCCTTTATCAAGACTAACTGTCCTTCTTGTAAATTGACCTTGTTTGTAGTCCATTTTTGTCGCTGTTGGAGAGTATGGATATATTCCCTTGACCATCTTTGCCAAAAGTGCTGATAGGCTTGTTGTATCAACTGCCAGCGTTTCAACCTGTTGGTAGGTAGCTCAGTTACGATCTCCTCAGGTGGTCTGGTGAGAGAATGACCCACTATGAAATGTCCTGGTGTCAATGGATCAAGGTCATTCGGATCCGCAGAGAGAGCACAAAGAGGCCTTGAATTTAGCACGGCTTCAATTTGAATGAAGAGCGTGGAGAGGCTTTCAAAGGTAAGTGTCTGATCACCCACCACTCGCTTTAGGTGAGTTTTTGCCGACTTGATACCAGCCTCCCATAGTCCACCAAAATGTGGAGCTGAAGGTGGGTTGAAATGCCAATTTATGCCTTGGACCGAAAGTTTATCTGTTACCACTTTGGTTTCGGTATGGGATTCTAGATGCCTTTGTATTTCTGTAAAATGGCGCTTGGCACCTACAAAGTTTGTGCCACAGTCGCTATAAATGTCTGAGCACATACCCCGACGGGAAATAAACCGAAGAACGGCATCAAGAAAGGCCCTTGTGCTCAAGTCTGATACCACCTCAAGGTGCACTGCCTTAGTTGCCAAGCACACAAACAAACATAAATAAGCCTTGAGCACCTTAGAATTCCTTAATTCAGATGATTTTATCTGGAAGGGTCCTCCATAATCCACTCCAACTCGCACAAATGGTCTTGATTGCTGCACACGCATTGCTGGGAGGTCCCCCATGAATGGTTGGAGAGCAGGTGCCTTAAATCGAAAACATCTCATACACTTGAAGATCCGGGTTTTTATAACAGTGCGTGCTGAGAGAATCCAGTACTGGTCTTGAATGAGTGAGTGGGTTGTTCGAAGTCCAGCATGAAAATGAGATAGATGGTAGTGATCAACAATGATATCGGTGATATGACTATTTTTAGGCAACAGAAGAGGATGTTTTGTGTCATACCGCAGTGAAGAGTGTCTCAAGCGACCTCCTACCCTCAATAGGCCCTCCTGGTCGAGAAACGGGTTTAGGCCCCTCACGCGGGGTGAACATTCCCGGCCCTTCTTTATGTCTTCAAGTTCTGACTCAAACGCCTGTTGTTGAACTAGTTTGATACATAACATGCGGGCCGTCTTGAGCTCCTTGGACAACAATGGGCCTTTACAACGATCTTGATTCTTTACTTTGGAGTTCTGAATAAACCGTGCTAAAAATGCGATGACTCGTTGCAGCTTTACCCATGATGAGAAACGTTTGAGAAGGTCTGCCCACCAAGTATTCACTTCTGCTACTAGACTGGTAACCCTTACAATCTTTAATTCAGGTAACTCTACCTGGCAAGTCACCTCAGGCAACTTGGGCCAACTACTAATGGGTTGTTTCAGCCACTCTGGTCCTGTCCACCAGATGTGGAAATTTGTCAACTCTTCAGGATGTAAGCCTCTAGATGCACAATCAGCCGGATTTGAATTAGATGGGACATGTCTCCAATGTTGTGCTGGTATTGCTGCTTGAATTTGGGCTACTCTGTTGGCAACGAATGTTTTCAAAAGATGTGGTGACGTTTGAATCCATGCCAAAACGATGGTAGAATCTGACCAAGTATACACAGTTGACACCTGTAATCGTTGTTTAAGGTTCTGCTGCACCCACTCCATAAGTGTGGCTAGGAGCTGAGCCCCACAAAGCTCAAGCCTAGGAAGAGATAAACTCTTAACCGGAGCTACTCTTGACTTGGCAATAAGGTTGTTGACTTGAATTTCTCCATTGCCCGTGGTAGTTCGAAGATAGACGACTGCTGCATATCCTTTGATAGATGCATCACAAAATCCATGAAGCTGGCAATTAATAGCATCACTGGTTGGTAGAAATCTGTTGATCTTGACATGTGTAAGAACATGAAAGTTTGAACAAAACCTTTGCCACCCTTGTCCGAGCTCTGGTGGAAGTGGTTCATCCCAATCAAGTCTTATGGTCCACAAAATCTGCATGAACGCCTTAGCCCAGAACACCACTGGAGATAGCCACCCCACAGGATCAAATATCCTAGCAATATTTGAGAGAACTGCCCTCTTCGTTACTGTAATCTCAGAGGGATGTACATGATAAGAGAATGAATCTGATGTGGGGTCCCATTCCAGTCCTAATATCTTAATTATTTGATCTCCATCTTCTTCAAACATGAGGGGAACTTCACGGTGTTCATTTGGTATCCTCTTTAATACTTCAGGGTGGTTGCTAGACCATTTTCTAAGTTGGAAGCCTCCTAAGCTTAGCAATTCAATCAGCTCGGTTTGTAAACTGAGAGCAGATTCCACTGAATCAGCACCAGTGACTATGTCATCAACAAAAATGTCCTTACATAGGACCTGGGCAGCACGAGGGCAACGAAGTTTTTCATCAGAAGCGAGTTGACGCAGGGATCGCATCGCTAAGTACGGAGCTGAAGATACACCATAAGTCACAGTATTCAATTGATATTCTTGAATCTGTTGATCAGGGGATTCGCGCCACAGTATTACCTGGTAATGTCGGTCATCCGGAGTGACAAGTATTTGTCGATACATCTTGCATATATCAGTGGTGAGCACAATGGGATGAAATCGAAAATTCATAACAATTTCCACAATTTCCCTTTGCAGTTTGGGACCCTTCAATAATGTATCATTCAGTGACTGACCCGATGATGTTGCTGCAGAAGCGTCAAATACAACTCTCGGTTTGGTGGTTGAACTAGATTCTTTGGATACGCAATGATGTGGAATATAGTATTTAATGTCTTGGATCATTGATGGTTCAATGCGCTGCATGTGACCGAGTTCTTCATATTCCTTTAGAAAGGTCACATACTGTTCCTTTAGTTGTGGGTAACGAGCTAGGCGACGTTCCAGCTGAATGAGTCTCTTGACTGCTTGTTGATGTGATTCTCCCAGCTCTGGTTGTGCATCCTTGAAAGGTAGCCGAACAATGTATCTACCCTCATTGTCACGAGTGTGTGTTGTCACATAGTGTGCCTCACACATAGCTTCATTAGGGTCAATGTGTTTAGTCACGGGTAATTCTTCCACCTCCCAGAAGCGTCGCAAAACATTGTCAAGTGATGGTTCAGTAGCAACAAAAAAAAATGAGACACTAGAAGTTATAAGTGGTTGAGGTCCTATTCGACCAATTATGATCCAGCCAAAAATGCTATGCAATCCTGAGGGACAATTAGATGAAGTTGAATACCGCCCACCATCAAAGATCTCGGGGTATACATCTGCACCTAAGAGAATGTCAATCGGCCCTGGTACATGAAAATGAGGGTCAGCCAGCTGAAGATGAGCAAACTCCTGAACCATATCTTTAGAAAGCATGGTTGATGGCATTCCCGATGTGATTTTACTTAGAATGATAGCCTCGGTGATCAACTGAGGACCATAAACACCACAGGGTTTCACCTCACATATCACAACCCCCTTGTTGGTTTGCACAGTTGACTGAGAGATCCCTTTAATCGGAATTTTCAACTTGCGACGTGGCAGGCACAGCCGGTGAGCACAGTCTTCAGTAATAAATGATGATTGTGACGCACAATCTATCAACACTCTAACCTTCTGATAAGCACCGTGCCCATCCTTAACCTGTACTACAGCGGTTCCCAACAAGACTGTAGTAAGGCTCACAGAACTGGTGGTAAGTGAGTTGATGTGTTCACCCCGTGTAACAGTGCCTTCATGGCCTGGTGAATGAGCCTGATGGGTAGCATCACCTTGCATATATCTACTGTCTCTATGGGTGGGATCAGTGTGAGAGCTGGTAAAACGTTGGTTTGAGCTAAACGATCCTTGACCGCAAGTGTCAGTGCCTTGATTAATTGACCCTATGTGCAACAATGTGTGATGAGTTTGATTGCAGTGTGGACACTTGAATTTTGAGGAACACTCCTTTACTTGGTGCGATCCCTTTAAACAATTAAAACACAAATTATTTGACTTTACCCAATCCCGGCGTTGTGTCGGTGTCTTGCTCGTGAACACTGGACACTTATAGATACTATGGTTAGCTTGACACACAGAGCAGTGACCTTGATTTGAGTCAACATAAAATGATCTTCTCACTCCAACAGGTGAATTTAGTTTTCCTTCCATCCTCCTGTTGGTTGCTATATGTCTAGTACTCGCGCTAGTTTGCAGTGATATACCTTGATTTGCAGATGACAGTGCTTTGCATTGATTTTCAAGAAATTCCAAAAGTTGATCAAAGCTTGGTAGTTTGGTAGCCGTGTGCGCAAGTTCAAACATCAGCCGTGTCTCTCTATCTAACTTGTTCAGTGTCAAGTTTAGTAAGATAAAACTCCACTCACAAACTGGAAACTTTAACACATTAAGTGCACCCAAGTTCTCCTTAAATGTGTCCACTAGCGCCCTTAAGTTCTGTGGCGACCTTGAGGTTAGACCCGGGAATTGCATTATCTTCTCTAAATGTGTAGTAGCTATTGACCTCACATCTTGGTAACGTTCTGTAAGAGTCGCCCAGGCTAACGGGTAGTTCTCATCTGACACCGGTAGTGACTTTAATAAAGTCAGGGGCTCACCAGATAATGTCGTCAAAAGATATTGAAACCTTTCCACTGGTGTTAAGGTTTTGTTTGTATGAATGAGAGAGACGTACAAGTCATGAAATGTTGTCCAGTCAGTGTTTATACCACTAAATGTGGGCAGTTGCAACTTAGGCAATTTTGCTGACAATGCCTTTACCGGAGGCCCATTATCATTTCCCGACGTGGATGAAGGCTTAGTAATCCGTGCATAAATCTCCTTAACCTGGTAGTAGGTCATGTCAAAGTCCTCAATCAACTTGTCATGTGCTTCAACATCAAAGTCCCTCTTAGATTTTCTTGCCGCGACTCCTAACTCAACGTGAGTTTCTTCAAAATCCCTCCTTAAATGTTCTAAGTCTGAACAATGTGCCTTAAATAGCTCTAGTTTGGTAATGTCACCTTGAACCTGTTCCGACAGCTTGTAAAGTCTATTAACCCGGCCAGTTATCACCTTAAACCTAGCTTCAAGGTGTGCATAAGACATGATGATAGAAACTTAACACAAATTAATGTAAACAAACGGGAACTAAATACAAACGTAAGCAAACAAGAAACTAACTATAAACATAAACAAAACAGTCAAAACACAGCCATCGATTACATCCCGACTCTCGACCAATAACACATGGTCGACATCACTCGATCACTATTACATACGATGCACAATAGATATGGCTAGCGATTAATCGCTAACTCTCAAACGATATATCGAACTGATGACGCCACAAATCCAACTGACCCAGCATGGCCGAAATATGACGTGAACAAATGATACAAGAAATAAACCAAATAAACAAATAAGTTGCTCTATCCACCCTAAAACAAAGAAACGCCAAGGAACACTGAAACACGTATCCTCGGCCCGGATGGACCAAAAATGTTTAGTATAATTTACAATTGAATGAAAACTAAAGAAGCCTCTGGAGGACCAGTGTTACGAACACGGATAAATGAACTGTATGGTGGAAAGGAAATTGATAGAGGCAACTCACCTTCACTTTATGTGGTATAACTGGCAGTGTCCTGGCGCAGTCTTCTTCAACAACACACACGAATAAAAATCTAGACCACTTCCGGGTGAAGGGTTTACGGAACCTTATCACTTTTGTCTTGATCGAGTCTCCGTGCACGGCACAAATTAATCAACACACTAAAAACTCCACGCCAGCGACACTTGGCGGGAAAACAATAAACATATAGTGGTCCAGGTATGGTCTTGTTGCCTCCAAGAGTGGGGAAGGTTAATGTAAGATATGAAAAAACCAAACAAAACAGAACTAAACCTCAACAAACAATCAAAAACTCACAAACCAAAACAAAACAAAAACAGTTCAATTTCGAGGCATAGAGAATCTAGATAAAAGGAGCACTATTCAAAGATATAACATAGAGGAATGAAAATGAAGTATAGGATTAGTAATATTCGTCAAACAATAGAAAACTATACAAACAACTCCTGTAAAACAAAGCTTCTAATCATCCATCATGTCAATATAAAAACAAAACTTTTTTACTTTTTTTTTAAATACAGCCCTACCATCACTGTATAGCCCCCTCCCTCTTTTTATCCTCCCTCCTATTTTCATCTCATTCCTCTTTCCTCCCCCCTTCCCCTCCCCCTTCACCAACCCCACTTTCCCTTCATTAACTTTTTTTCCAATGACTATATAATATACTATCGACATTTTTATGATGAATAAATTAAATTTTCAAAATAAAATATAGCCTATGCTACTTGCTGATAATGTAGCTTTATATTGGTGAAAGAATTTTTAAAATAGGTCCGGTTGTTTTTGAGTTTATCCATTAAAAACTAAAAATCAAATCTTTCCCCTTTATAATATCAGTATAGATTACTCTACAAGAAACAACAAAAGCACTCTTTAATAAAAGTCCTAACTACCAAACAAAATGGTGCCGTTGGCTTAGCACCAATAAACAAAACTAATTGAACTTAACTCACAAGCAACATGATAAAATTATTTAAAACATACTCTGTGGCTTTGAAGATTTAACTGACAATAATAAGGCCAAAATCTCACACAATAATTCTTCGTGTATGTTTATATCCCAAAACACTCGTTGCCAAGGAGATTTATAATTATTTGTGGATCTTTCCAAACCCCTAGTTAAGAAAGAGATTTATAATTATTTGCTGATCTTTCTAAACCCCTAGTTAAGAAAGAGATTTATAATTATTTGCTGATCTTTCCAAACCACTCAATGCCAATGAATGATATTGATAATGAGTTTGTTGATTTTTCTAAACCCCTCGTTGCGAAGGAGATTTATAATAATTATGTGTTGATGTTTCCAAACCCCTCATTGCCAAGGAGATTTATAATTGTTTGTTAATCTTGCCAACCCCCTCATTACTAAGAAAACTTACAAATAATACTTATAACATTAAAAGTAAATATATTTGAATTGCTACAAATTTAAGACGGAAATGTATCATTACTAAGGATAAACTTATTTGATTGGAAAATTTGACCAGTAATAGTTCATCAATTCAGCGAGTTTTAAAAGCACATTTTGCTAAACGTAAGAATTGTCAGACATTAAATAAATCTTAAAGATAAATTTTCCTCATAGCACGGATGGTAATCAATTTTCAAAGGATGTTAGGTGGATGCATATTTCACTGGGATATAGATTCTAACACATCATTTGTTCATACAATCCCTTAAACTTACCATGTATGACATTATACTGCAACCCATCACCTTATTTGCAGCATCACAAGAATCTTCTATGTCTCTCCCTGAAAATATATGCAATTAGTAAAATTAATGTTATTAATATCTTTTTCTAAGGAAGAAACAGGATCATCCATTAGGTATTCTAGGCCAGCGGTTTTCAAACCGTGCTACGCGGAGCTCTCGGGCTCCGCCATAGTTTTCTCAGCCACCGTGAGGACCTTTAAGAATATTCTTTGTTTTTTTTTCACATTATAAAATAACATCAGTAATTAGGATTGCCAAATTTTTCAAATTTGAATTAAAAACAATTTGACAAAGACACAGACAAAACATGTTATGTTTTACGTTTGTTTTATACTTCATATATAGCTTTAAAGCATACTACTAGATATAGCAACAGCCCACACATCTACCAGAGACAACGAGTTATTATTAAAAGAGAACTAACTTATTCTATGCCATAAGGAACTCTAAAGATCGTTGCTGCACTTACATAAGTACTCCGCATATCCCTATTTTGAGCTAGTTCTATCCAGTCCATCCCATTGCACTTGATATTCCTAAGGTCCATTATAATGTAATCCTCCCATCTGCATATAGGTATTCCCAATGGTCTCTTCCCATTGGGTTTGCCAGTCAATACCTTGAACATGATTCTATAGTCTCCCATTCATTCTGTATATCCTACCCACCGTAATCTATGAGAAAAGATTATTCTAACAATGACTGGGTGTTGTTTACAAGCTATGTAACACATCATTATTTAACATCCTCCACTCTCCAGTAGCCTTATCAGTTTTGGAGGAAATCTTACTAAGCATCTTATTTTCGAATACCCTACATTTGTATTCGTCATGCAAGGTAAGAGACCACGTTTGACACCCTTAAAAGAGAAATAACAATTAATAGAAATTTCAACAATTATAGTGTAGTAAACAAAATTTAAAGTGGAATCAATTATAAAATTTTGATTCTAAAACTCTGTCTAAGAGTATAAACTTATTTTTTGTAGGAATTTGAAGAAAGGTTCGCTTGGCTGTTGTGAGCTTAGCACCAGTCATTAATGGCATTTTATTTTCTTGCTTTCACTGTCGGTTGGCGACAACGTCCATTAACGTAACAAATCCATGCCTTTCATTTATTTGGTTTGGATAATTATTGTGAGAAGGTTATTAGATTAATATGATTTGGTCAGTCTCAGGACAGTTAGTTATAAAACAACGCCCTGCTGGTTTTTTTCCAATCAGAAAAATGTGAGGTCATTTTAATTTGCACTTAGTTCTTTCAATAATTTTGTACAGTACATCAACTTACTTGTTAATTATTTTACTTTGTAATATATACATTGTTTTTGATTTGAAATATTTATTTTATTTACTATAGAAAAACATGGTCAGAGTGTCGTATTTCTGTTTACCTTATTGGCTCATAAAGCATTCCTTTCCAATAATTAAATCTGTTTAGACTGTATCTGGCGAGCCTTAATAGGTAGCGTTGTAAATGATATCAGGGAAGTTCAAGAAACATTGAAGGTTTACAGGCTCAGCGTTTACTCGGGTCATGCTGCCTTAGTAGAGCTGCTGACCAGATCGATTGTGAATTTTATGATAAAAGTATGAAATTTGTATCATATATTTAGATGAGGAGGGAAGTCAGATTTGACCTCTGAGAACGGTGAGAGCTCAAATACAATATGTACACCACTCCACCAGGCCTAATGTTTAAATATGCTTAACTTAGGAAGCGTATAGCGTAGAAAGACATTTAAGGTGTCATTTACAAATAATTTAGGGATGCCTATTCATTTCGTTACACTCTAGAGATTTTAGATAGTGTTTATTTGTGAATTTCTAGACTTTAGAGAACTAGCCCAACATTCAGAATATTTAGATAAAAAATGTATTTTTATATGTTGTATATGCAAAGTGATATATGGTATACTATGGATATGTTTGTTTTTGTGATTCAGAATCCCCACCCCCGTATAAATGATAAGGCTCTGATCTACTCGCTAACCTGTCGAAGCAATACATCCAGGTGGAGCCCACCCAACACTCTATATCCAAGCGATCCAAACCATCCCCAAGAACTAATTGTAAAATGTGTGTCCTTTGCCAAGTAATAACGGATGAATCATTAGTGTGTCCACTCATATCAACTAAACAGCTGGTTGGTAGTTGCTATGCATCCTTGGTGGGAGACCTTTTCCGGTTCTAGATCCTTCAGCATAAGCCAATGGACCTGAACCTGGAATGGTTGGATACGGGTTTGGCACAGAATTCACTCTTAAGGCACACTAGGCTCAGTGGCACAATACATACTGGCTGAAGTTTAACCAAAAGGCGTCTGAGCAGCAAAGTCATAGGGAATTAACAACAAGACAGCCATGTCAACCTCTAATGTGCACACGTTATCTGCTCACAGCCATTAAGAGTCACAAAGCCTAATTGATTTTTATGAAATGGTCCTGCTAGCTCTTCAGGTTTACATGAAGCATCAACACTCAAAATAGAAGCAAATGTGCGTAGGTGTGCCCTTGAACTGAAGGACACCACTTTGTTGGCCAAGCTTGCAGCAGGATATAATAGCCATTGAAGTGAAGTACCATCTATACTGTCTGGGTTCACTGTAAAGCAGAGCCAGGCTAGATGAACCCAAAGGCAATGACGGAGATGATTCTTTCCCGAATGGTATAGCCTTTGCTGAGCTAATGGAATTCTTGAAATACATGAATAGGGATGAGGACACCCCTCCTATCTTCAAACTGTAGCTATCAGTCACCTGTACTAGGTGAGACTGGAGCAGATAAATCTGCCTATCGGGAAACCTATTTACACAACCAGACTAAGTCACAGATTGCTTTCTGTGACTCCTGGTCTAAGGGCACATTAACATGGAAGAGACACACTCCGAACTTTTTAGAAGTACATTGGACCAGCACTTAAGATAGCCTGTTTTCATGGTAGTGACGCCGTGACCTTTAGCAGAGGGCAAGGAACTTCAGGCAGTATATAGAAGTTGAGTTCCCCTGCTTTCTTGCTAAGCCATACCCACCTAGCTCCATGTTAGCAAGATCAGACGGGTACTCGTAAATTTTTGCATTTGGCAAATACTGTTCGAAAAGGGTGTAAGAAGGTGATCATACGTACCGTTGACAATGATATAGTAATACTGGCTGTGTATTCATTCTTTAAATTGACTCCAAACGAGCTGTGTATTGACTTTGGTGTCTGTTCGAACTTTCAGTTCACCAAATGGTTGTCACAATGACCCCAACTAAGTGTCATACTCTGCCAGTTTTTCACACTTTAACTGGGTGTAGTATTGTTTCCACATTCACTGGTAAGAAAAAGAAGACTTCCCGGAATACATGCAAGTATTTCCCAGAGGTTAATGATGCCTTCCATGAATTCCTATCCATGCCAAGTGAAATCAGTCAGGAATCAATGTTATTTCTGTAGCCATTTGTTGTGATGATGTATGAACGAACCAATGAGATTATGAATGATAATGGTGCCAGGAAGCAACTCTTCACAAAAAAAGTCTAGAGCAATAAATAACATTCTTCCAGCCCAGGCAGCACTCAAGCAGCCCACAAAGCGCACTTTCTGCCAGGCCAACAGTTAGAACCAGGCATTGGTCATGGAAGGAGATCTGTCAGAGCTCACTTACCGGGGCTAGACAAAGGATACAACTAGGTGGCAGCTTCTTTGGACTAATTTCCCTAAAGCATCAGTTTCATGCCATGAATTTATCTACTGGACGCTGTAAGAAAGCGTGCACTGGACGCTGTAGGTGTGCCAAAGCTGCACTAAAGTGCACTACACTGTACTTATGTTCTGGAGATTGTTGATTTTGTTTATTACATATGTTATATACACATATATTTGTTCATTACATATATAGTTTACATGGTCATAAATAAATAAATTATACAGGCAATTCATGGTTACGTCAATATTGACATTTGACATTGACCTAATAACAATTTCTTGAATTATGGAGCGCTCTAAAGTTCACCAAATGAATGGGCATCGCTAAATTATTTGTAAATGACACCTTAAATACCTTTCTACACTATATTATTCCTATGTTATCATAATTAAACACTGGGCCCGGTGGAATAGTGGCCAAATAGTATTTGACCTTTCACTGATCTCAGAGGTCAAATCTGACTTCCTTCCTCATCTAAATATAATCACTATGGTATACACTAACTATTGTAGAAATGTCATACTTTTATCATGAAAGTCACAATTGTTATGATATGTTTACTTAAGCTGCTACCCGACCTAGAATATCTCCTAATAAAAATTTAGTTAGTTATTTATTAATAATTTGTACCTGATTGTTAGATATAGAGAGTTATCTTCGAGACTAAGCTGTGGCAATCAGGGGTGGGTGCAATTTGCTCAGTAATCAAAAAATTCAAGTCTTGATTATTTTTTTAATATATTTTTTCTTGATTTACCTTTTACCTCATCATACAACCCATCCGTGGTATTCGAATTGGCCTGGAGGGTTAGTGGAAAAGCCATTGTCGGTACACTCAGTTGGAATTTGAACCTCGACCTCTTTCGTCACCGTAAAGCCAGACCGAAAAGTTAAAGCCTACGACAACGTGTTCACTGGTGCGAATGTTTATTTGTTGAGTTCTATTATGTTTATTAAAGATTGGAAAAATCTGGATAAATATTATTATAGATTCGCTTTTTTAAATATTTTTTCACAGAGATCATGTATTGCACTAGCTAACAATTTAAACCCCGATATTATGATGGATTTTGACATTTTATGTATCTCCGAACTCAAAAAGGTAGGTCTTACAATTATGTTGTTCCCATGTCTGTGCCTGGAGATACGGACTAAACGGTTTGAGGGATTTAATTTCAACTTATATTCATTTGTTATATGGCAATACCTCAAGGAGAAATTGATATTTTGATTCTAACCTTAAAATTAATCTTAGTTTATTGATTATGATATTATTAGTTTGAAATTTTTCAAAACCAGCTCTAATGATTTTGTTAAAAATGAATATTTGGGGTCAGACACCTTATCTCAGTTAGTGGATTGTCTTTCTACTGAGATTAAGTTCTCGAGTTTAATTCCAGGAATGGCCACATATTTTATCATTGGTAAAAGATGGTGATTAATTAACGTTCGGGGTCTGGGTGTTGTATCTGCTCTAGACTTAGGTTAGTTAATGAGTCGTGTGTTGATATTACCATTTAGTTCAGAAAGTTGAAGTTAAATATCGCAAATATTAGTAAAGATAAGAATATTGGTCAGTGTTGTGTACTGTAAATAACAACGTATGCTTGGTTTTTAGAAGAAAAAATATATATTTAAAGGTGAGTTAATGATGGATTTTTTTAAATTGAGAAATTTTGAAAATTACTTTAATTTTTTTTTTTTCAAAACTAGTATAAGGGGTGTGTTTCACATGTAAAATAGCATGTTTTTTCTTCAATAATTCATTTGAAGAAATTTTCTGAAAATTGATTATTGAACATTTTAAACACTCCTTACACAATTTATGACTGAATAATATTTAATATATTAGTAGGTTTGTTTTTCTGAAGAAAATTTACTAAATGATAGGGTCTGAAAATGTTTTGATGATTTTCTCACAAACCATAATAAACTACTAGACACTGTAGTAACGTATCATATAATTTATTTTAGAACTGTGTCCCAATCGGTAGTTCAGCCCATATAGTTTAACACACAAAATTTAGCAACCATGGCTATTAATTTTATTTAAATCACATGAAAAAAATTTGATTTAAAATATAGTTTTAATTCATCACTTAAATAATACTTTTAAGTTGTTTGAGGCTACGTTAAATGTTTTATTTTCAGGTGTTAACCCTATACATAGATTTTATATATTTTAGCCTATCCATCTGAAAATTTTGTAATATATTATTCAAAAAATAAAAAATCTCATTGACAAAATAACCATTGTGTTAACAAAATTAGATTGCCTCAACTCACCCTTGTCTTTACAGTCCTCTATTATTTTCTCGACCATTTCCTTCTTTTTCTGGTCTGTAATTTTAGCAACCTCCTTTTTAAGGTTGTCTTCCATTACATGCCCCTTGTCGTCCATCTAAAAGATAAACATGAATTGATTTTATTACATTGTTTCAAAATTAAATGATAACATTTCATTTTAGCAACGGATTGTTAAAATTAAAACGAAATATCGAAGCTGATTGCTATTCAATTAATATAAACATTAAACTTTATTTGTTTTGAATGTCATATGATGAATAAGAATGCAATGTCATTAATAATTATTAGACTCATAAATGTTATTTAGACTTACCACGTTTGCCTTATTTCCCACACATTTAACCAGGCACTGCAACAAAATAACAGGTAATCAAAAGTACTATCTACATAGATGAACATATTTTATTTTATTTTTAACCTCAATGTATCTTCACTGTGAATTTCTATAATGAAAGGTTTAAATATTCTTTGTTAGTCTATGCTCCACGTCTTAACAACTGTCTGGGTTATCATCGGATGATACAATGATAGGTATTAATTATGAAGGTATAGTTAAAAGAAAGTGTACAAGTATTTGTAGGAGGGAATAGTGTAGTATTATTTAAGAAGAAAAAAAAACCTCAGTACATTTGTCCAAGATTTGATCGTCAACCCTTTTCCTCATTGTCGAACCATACTAGAAACAAATAACATAGAGTTTTGGTGTACACAAAGTGTACGTCAGAAAAACTCTTCAAGTTTTGACCCCCCA
>JBCFYV010000998.1:0-60602 GCA_039000515.1 Timema cristinae | reverse complement strand
CACATCAGCGTTACCCCCCATATTTGTACCCCTTTTTCCCTGTCTTTCTTGAAACGTTACAAAGCTCCCCACCCCATTTTTCTTTTACTTTGTTCTCCCCCCAAACCCCCCTTTCACACCTGTATAACCATTGTATACCTTCTCACTTCTGTTCTTACCATTTCCATCTCAATTTGTCCATTTCCCATTTTTTTTCTTTTTTCACCCTCTTTAAGCATTTTTCCATTTTTTTTCCTGCTCCTCTGCTTCCCTCCACCACTATAAAAAATTGTTTAATCTTGAAAATTTAATATTAGGGTGATATTGGGACGTACTTTTTTCACATAACAGTAAAATTTTTTAATTTTTTATTAAAAAATTTAATATTTAAAAGATTTTAGTTTTATTATGCAATTAGACTTTGACCTCTTCACCCTAAAATTTTTTTTCCAAGACAATTTTCATTAAAAACTGGGTGCGGGGCTCCCACCCTGTAAAGCAGACAGGATAACGAACACGCCAATAAATAAAAAACCCAAAAGCAATAGCCAACTTCACAGAACTAAACTGATTCAGAAGGGGTTGTAAAAAAATTTCAGCATTATGTCACCTATTACTACTATGATAACTCTTTGCACAGGAAACCTGTATTTAACTACAAGTTATTTTTTTAAAGATTAACATGGAGTGGAAAAAGTTAAATAACGTCAATTTTTGAATTAGCATGGTCTAAAAAACACTAAAAAATTGAAAAATATACATTAAATAGGGGAAGAAACACATAGTTATAATTTCAAAAAATAAATAAATCCATGCTGCCTTTTTTTTTTTTTCCATTAGAATGCAATAAATGGAGCTTTTTAACAAAATTATTTCATTACAGTTTTTAAAAGTTTGAAATTAAAAAAAAATTATAAAGGGACCAATTGTTATTCAAAAAAAAGCAATTTTTACAATTTGGAGTTTTGAAAAATTTTTAATTGTAAAAATGTTGTTTAACCCTGCTTAATAGGTAGGCACAGTCTTAGGGGGGGTAAAAAGGGGGTGTGAGAAAAACCCGGGGTTTTCTAGGGGAAAAATTTTTTTTTTTGGCTAAAATAAATACAGTAACCCCCTACAAATTTAAATTTTCTTCAAATGCTGATATCAACGTTCATGAATACCGTTATGACATGGGGCATTATCAACAAACTTTTAAATGAAGATACAAAGTTTCTTTAAATTGCTGAACACCTTTGACAATATCAAGAAATAAAGCAACAATAATTGTCGGAAATTTTTAATTAAAAAAATTGAATTTTTATTACCGTTCGTAGCTTTTATTTTCAATGCTCAAGTGGGAAAAAGACTTGGAAAGAAAAATTTACAAGTAAAATAAGTCAATCATTTAAAAATTAAATAATATACAAGCTCCCAATGAATTAACAAAAATTTTTTTAAAAAAAAAAAAAAAGGGGGAAATAAGAAATTAAATTCATTTTTTATGCCAAAATTTTTTTTGCCTAAAAATTTACAAAAACACTGTATTTTCCTCGCACCCTTCCATCACACCAAAAGCTAGGAATTTGGATTGGTAATTTTATTTTACAAATATAAATATTTTTTTTTTTAAAAAAGGCGGAGGGTTTACCGGGCAGGTCATAGCCCAAAAGGTTTATGTTTGAAAATTTTTTGGGAAGTTTTTTGTTTCCCCCAGATCAGTTTCCCAAACCCTGGGGCAATCCCCCCAATGGACATTTGGGTTATCAGGGGGCAATAAATAAGGGGGGGCGAGATATTAAAAAGGGGGAAAAAATAAAATAGTACTGTACATAAATTTTCCCGGGGTAAACGAGTCACTCTATTCTCAGCCACGAGTTCACGCACTCACCCCTCTTCACCCCCCCCACCTTTTGTTTTCAGCGCGCCGACTGGTGACTCAACCCCCCCCCCCTCCAACAAAACACACTTCCCATTGCCCTCATTCGTATTCAGTTTTTCACAGCCTTTGGGGGCCTCCCCAATTTTGTCTTTGTTTTAAAGTGTAAATTTCATGCAAAATGAAAAAAAAAGAAAAAGGGTTCTCAATACTCAGCTGAGTATTAAAATTCGTTTTTTATCACATCACCACAAAATGTGCATTTTCCACATTGTATTTTCATAAGACATTTAAAGAATGAACCCTTCGCGAAGAAAGTCATTTATCAAAGTACCGGGGATAAATAAAGTAAAGAACTTAAGTTATTTCAACACCTAAAAGCAAAAAACTGTTAAACCCCAAATTGATGAATTATTAAAAAACGAGCAACCGATCTTCCAAGGTCTTCTTGCTTCTTATGGGTGTCTTTATTGATCCAAAATTTGGGGAAAAACCTCACACTTGCAAACTCTTTTTTTACCGGCTACCAAAAAAAAATGTTGAAATCAGTAGTGAGGGCCCAGAAAAAAGATAATCAATTGGCCTTTGAGCAACAATATTTTTTTCCAAGCAAAATACGAAATCCCAAGACGTTGAACCAAAACTCACCATTTTTTTGAAAAAAATAAATTTCATTGCAGTTGATGAATCAACTGTGATTATAACAAAGCAATTTTTTACTTATGTGGGGTTTACAAAAACAAAAGGGAAATTACAAGGAAATGCTGTTTTGCTAGAACTGATCACGATACGGGGGATCTCGATTTTAAAGTGGTGAAAATTTATTTTGGGGAAAAAAGGGATTCCCATAACAAACTGAGCGCTTGCGCAACAGAGGGTGCTACTGCCATGTCAGGTCGTCAGCGGTTTCTAGCCCACCTTAAGAAAAAAGGGCAAGGTCACACTATTCAGGGGTGTCTTCATCGAAACACTTAGCTCCAAAAAAGTGAGTTTTTCCTGCTAAAACCCCAAAAAACGGGTCATTACTGTGTCAACAAGATTAAAGCAATTCCCTCAATACCGCTTTTTCGAAACTTTTGCGATAAAAATGATGAGGAATTCAAACGCTTGCTTCTACATAGGGCCGGAGGTGACTTTAAAAGGGAAAAAACGTTTGAAAACCGTTTTTTTCAAATTTATTTGACACGTTACCGATTTCTCGACACTCTGCCCTGTTTAATTGAATTTAACAACGCAAGTTGGAACTTGCTTTCCCTTTAAAAAATTTTTGAAAAAATGAACAATCAATAAAAGGCTTCAAGGAAACAAGATGAACCTTATCAAGGCCAAAGGAATTATTTCATCATTCATCCCCAAGTTTAATATCCAAAAGGGAAAATATTGGCCAAAAAGAGCTGATTCAGTCCCACCCAAAAAAAATGTTCAGTGTCAGCTAACGGGCTCCAACTCCCAGAAGACAAAACCAATTTTTACTGACACCTGCCATTAAAAACTGACAGGGAAATTAAAATTTTTAAGTTTTTGACCAATTACAATTCCCTGATTGGATTCAGACCTTCTTTTTTGAAGCGGGGAAAAGCTTGATACTCTTTGCAGACAGAGTTTCTAATCTAAGTATGACGTGGACGAAAACATTTTCAAGCGAGGGGTTACGTTTTAGGCTGGTAAAATTTATGGACACTTATCCATAACGGGAAAAACGAACCATTTCCCTCATCCTTTCCCCGCAACAATTTATTTGAAAAAGGATTTAGCCCTTTTTCCAGCTCCTCAAAAAACAAAAAAAAAAGTTGGACTTTTCCCTAAAAGGGAACTTGCGCCTGAACTTACAACATAAAGCCGGATATTCAAGCTTAACTGAAACCCACCCAAAAGGGCACCATTAAAAGGGGTAAAATAAAAAAAAATAAAAAATTTTTCACATTTAAATTTATTTTTTAAAATTTTTTACTGCAACTTTTTTAATTTTTCCAGTTTCCAAATTTAAAAATAAAAACATTACCCCTTTTTTTTAAATGTACACAAGATCTATTAATTTTTTCCTTCTTTGAATTAAAAAATCTTAAAAAATGACATTTTTTTCTATTTTTTTCAAGATGACCGGGATGAACCTGCTTTTTTTGTTTTTATATAGGGGATAAAATTTTTTATAATAAAAAAACTCTTTATTATTTACACCTTATTTTAAATTTAAAATGGCTAAAATGAAAATAAAAGGGGGCGATGGGTGTTATCAACCTCCAGAAAGGGGAAAATGGCCACAAAATTTGGGGAACCACTGCCCTAGAAAAATTCACAATTATAATTTTCTAAAATTTTGAAACTGGACGTAATGATCTACTTACTTCCATACTGCCCAGCTTGTGGGCGCTGAGAGAAATAAATGTCTTAACATTGGGGCGGGAAATTTTCGAGAGGGATTTTGCAATCAAGCCGCCTTGAAATACCCTTAAAAAAAAATAAAAAATAAAAAACCCAACTTACAAATTTTTGTGTTTTCATAACAACTTATGGTGCACAGTTTTCTAACATGTTTGAATATCTAAACTTATCCTAAAGAAAAAAAATTTTAATTGATGTAAAGATGAGTCCCCGTCATGTTTTTAATAAGCACCCAGCCAAACGGGGACTGGGGATTTAATTAAAGGGGAAAAAAAAAATTTACATTTTTATATTAATATTTTTTTCTCTCAGATTCAAAACATTTTAACATTCTCTCAACTTATATCACAAAAATTCAACGAATTCATCCTCCTAATTACGACTTTTTTTAAAATTTTTTTGGGTTTATTTTTTTTGACTCAAAACTTTTTGATATCAAATTGCGTTGAAACTATTTTAGATTTTGGATTTAACAATTTTATAATAAAAAAGTGAAAAAAAATAAAATAAATTGAGTAAAATTTTTAAATCCACAATTCGAAAAACCAATCATACTCCATTTGGGAGTGAAACGAAAAACAATTTCATAACAAGTGATAAAAAATGTTTAGTAAGACACACCTCTCACATCATAAAACCCGATTCATATATTATTACTGTTAACCGTAACAAAAAAACCCTATATCCCATCACAAAAAAAACCGGGTAAAAAAAAAATTGGTCCCTATCACACAAAAAAATGCCAAATTTTTTTTAAAAAAACAAAAGACTTAAAATATAAAAAATGCCCCTAAAAATATAAAAAAAAATGTAATAAATTACACGACTAAATCAAGCCTTGCTTTAAAAAATGTAAACAAAAATTTTTTCATGAAAATAAGTATTTAATAAAAATTTTTGCATCTGCTAATATAATTTTTTTAAAACATGTCTTCAAATAATAACTACCCCTCCCACCCCCTCCACCCTAGTTGGGGTTTCACCCGGACAGTATTAAAACTATGACAAAAAGGATAAAACGCCTATGGCCTACATTATCTTGTCATTCATACAACTTGGTATTTTATTCTTTAGTAAAATAGCGATAGGATTGAAAACTATACTTAAATAAGACTCAACACTTAAGATAAATGTCAAAAAATGACTTTAAAAAGATGAAAACCAATAAAAAATTACCTGAAATTTCAAACTGACAAAAGCTGACCTTTAAAATATACATTTCTCCAACCAGGGGATCACAAACAAAGTTTATGTACTTATGAGCATTGTATACAATGAACCAATAAAAAGATGACATGTTATCAAAATCTGGGCCCTAATTATTACTACAACAAGTACATTTCTTTCGTCAGTGAATTAAGACAGTCAATGCACTCAGTCCTCTGCCTCCTCCTCCAACTCACCAAAATTTTCTTCTTTCCTTCAAGTTATCCAATATTTGAATTCTTATTCTGTCTAAGCTCCTCTTTCCTTCCATGACATCATGCAGAAGTCAAGTTTCTTCAAAGGATGTGTGCAATCCATTCGATTTGTATCGAAGAATCACATCCAAAATGGTTCTCTTATTATCCACTCTTCTTATGACTTCATTTGTCACCCTTTTCTCCAAGTATTTATTTTCCATCTTCCTAACAGTACAAGTTTCTGTTCTATACATTATGATGCTCTAAATGTAGCATTTCATCAGTTCTTTCTCAGTTCTATACTCAACTTGCTGGTTAGCAGTAACTTCTTCTTGTTGAAAGCTTCCTTGGCCATGATGATCCTTGACCTAATTTCCTTGGTGCAGTAGGTATTTTTTGTTAGCAGATTTCCCAGGTACTTCAACTGCTCTGTTTTCAAACTCCTGGTTTCCAATTATGATTTTTAGTGGCCCTTCATTTTTTGAAATCGCCATCACTTTTGACTACTCAATGTTTATCTACATGCCATATCTTCTCCCTATCTCCACTAGCCAGTCCATCTATTCCTGTAACTCTTCTTTATTTTTGGCCAGCAACGCTAGATTATCTGCGTATTTTTATTGTGTCGATGACACATCCTCCTATCCTGAAATTTACATGTCCCTCCAGGCTTCATTAACCAGCCACTCTCCATACAAGTTAAACAGACTGGATGATAAACAGCATTCCTGCTTTACTGCTCTTCCTATCTTTACGCTGTTGGTTTCTTCATCATTCATCATCACCTTCACTCATCCTAAGTACAAGTTTGCAATCAGCCTTCTGTCCCTCCAGTTTATTGATGAAAAGTAGCTTTGAGATTTGGCATTCCTTAGTCAGCCACCACTTGAATTAATTAGATATCAAGCTTTAAAGTAAACAGAAACTCATTTCTGATATGTTAGGGGCTGTCAAAGATTTTTAGTTATGGATAAAGCTACTTGGAAAACCAATGGAAAAGGCTGGTGGTATTTAACTTCCTTTGATTTGCTTTGTAGAAAAGGACCAATAAATATTTTCTTTCGTAGTGTTTGTTCTGAAAAAATGACTAATTTCTTTGCTCATTATTTAAAAAATTAGATTCAATATTTTGTGTGGTAGCTATGTGTCTTTGAAAATCTAATAGTGAATTCAACGTTGCTTAAGAAAACTTGAAGATAGAATTAATATAATTTCAGTATTAGTCAATTTTGCATAGTATTTTCGACAAGAACATTCTAATTACTTCTAATGTTTCTTTATCAGTTTCTTGATTCTTTGAATTAAAAAGTTAGTACTAAGCTTGGTACGTAAAAGTATTAGATAGCAGTTATTGGGGAAAAATCACAGTTGCATTAAAAATCAATCAGCCATGTGCACTTACATAAAAATATAAGATGATGTATATTGGCATTTAGAAAATAAAACTAAATGTTTTCTTTCAGAGCAAATACAGACCTAAATAAAGCAAGTTTAACCTATTGTCATTATAATATTTAGTTTTTTGGACAATATAGGTGTTAAAAGCATATTATATCTTTCAATGTACCCAACAGCCTAAAAATTTGAACACTACTGCCAGGGCCGGATTTTCCACTAGGTACCATAGGCATAGGGTCTAGGGCTGACAATATAAGTGATATTTTAAAAAACTAAAAATTTGCCTTGAAAAATAAGGGGAAAATATTTTGAGAAAGAAAAATAATACAACTAAAATGTTAAAAATATTTCACAATATCTCAACTACTTATACAATTTCCTAAATATTATTTTTTCTCTTCTCGTTGCAGAAAAATCTTAGTAACGTCCGCAAAGTGCATATTATGAAAGTAATAACACAGTCAATGTACAGATGATCCAAAGATGATTGATGATCTCGACTCATAGTTGAGCGTATACAGTCCTTGATTTGCTAATTGCAACGCTTCCCTAAAATTAAAAAGGGAATAAAGAAAATAAGAGAAAAATAATGTTAAAACCAATTATTATAATTAGAAACCTCTCCAACAAGGATACTGTTAATATTGGTTGAGATGGCAGCACTTCTTTCTTAGAGCAAGCAATTTTTTTTCCGACTGACCAGCCATACAGCTGGTCTTGCTCTTTACTGTCATTTGTTTGTTTCCAGGTCTGCCCGAACCTCATCGAGGAAAGAGAAGCAGCATTTCCCTAGGCGAGTAATGGCTCAGTTAACTTTCATGATTGATGTATAATTGTAGCTAGTATACTGTTAAAATCTTATTCTTAGGTTGTTTTGAGCAATATTTATTGTTTCTATATATAATTATGGGCATTATATTTTAAAATAATGTATTTATCACAAATTTAGAGAAAGTATAGTTTTATTTTACAAGAATATTGTTGCTTGTTTGATCTTCCAAGGGAAGCGGTTTGTTTCTCTGCATATAGTAGTAGAATGACGGGTGCGTCAACAAACGCGACAGTGGAAAAGAAGGGTTGCTGTGTTAAAAATCATAAGTAATAATTTGAAGAATTTTTTTGTCTTTTGTTGAAAAAAAAGAAAATAATTGAAATAGGCAGACCCACTAAATCTTTAGGTGTAACAACAAAATAACTTTGACATTCCAACACTCAATTTTATGAAAATATTTATTAATTATCAGGGTACTGGGTTGGTGGAAATTTATATAATTGACTTACTATTTACTAATGATAATGGTGTGTATAATAAATCCGGATTGAGTGATATTACTGTCAAATGTCAAACTTATTTGCAGGTCACAACTCAAGACAAAACATCTGCAATCCTAAATTTACCATTATCATCATTTGAATTAAAATTACAATTATTATTATTTTAATATATATCATTTAATGATTAATATTTTTAAGCTATTGTTTTATTCCATTCATATTTTGTGTCGCGCTCTACCTTTATTCCCAATAAAAATTAAAATACCCACACAAACCAGTGTGAGCTTCCAATTAAATTATGGTTTACGACCACCTTTATTGTAGCCTCAGTGCTTCCCTTTGCCCAGAATTGGACTGGTCCTTTTTCAGTCGAAATTTAACTAAAACAAACTATTAGTACACTGATTTTTAACTATGAGTGAACTATTTTCTAATTAAAATCAAATTGTATAATTTAGTTGGAAATTTATTCAATGATATTAATGAAATACTACACAATACCTAATGTGATAAATTGTATGTTTTAGTTGGAAACAAGCTATTAGCAGTTATTTACTTCTAAAAATCAGATGTCAATAGTTCAAAAAATCACTGGAAATAAATATTTTGTTAATGTTTACTTTAGTATGGAACTATTTTACATTAGCATTATTTTTTAAGCACTTTATGGTCTCTGCTTTGGGAAATGTTGGTTACAACTATTTATCTTAATTATGTCATCCCTTAGGGCCAAGTCAACCAGTTTTACATAACATAGGCCTACACCTTACTTCAACGGAATCAAGTACCAATGAGATTGATGCCTTCTGGGTGTGCAGCTGAGATTTTCATTAAATCATTGCCTAATTCGTTGACTTGGTGCCACATCGGTGAAAGGCTGGACCAACCACTGAATCTGTTTGTGATATAGGTCTTGGTTCCAGGATGAAGCTAAAACATAAAATAGTAGGAATCTTGGTCATTTTTCAATGTAGGCCTATTTTTATGGTTTAGCCAATAACCATTAAAACTAGGCGACCTTACCAACATTGTGTGTTTACAAGAATGTGAGAGCTTACTCTCCAGGGGTGTGCGCCCCCCACTCTAGACCCGATCTCTCTTCCTCAACATAACGACTGAGCTATATAACATATTCTTGTTTTTGACCCTGAACAATGCAGGTGACCAGGCAACAAAGTGGCTGAGAGTGACCCACATCTCTTCTCCCCTCCACCCAACAGCAGCTGATCTCTCATCAGTTTATATTTGCCTGGTTTATTGTTCATGTGTTATTTATAGTAATAGAGTGATTTTCTTGTAATTAGTCTTAGTATAAGTTTTCTAGAATGGCACTTTCTAGTTTGAATAGTAAAAAAAGGAAGGTTGATGATGAAAATTAATTTCACTGAAATATATCAATATTATAATAGGATATATAATATCAAATTATGTTTCACTCCTCTCCCCCCTTCCCCTTTAAACTACAAAAGTATAATCTAATAACATTCAAAATTACTGCCAAATTGAATTAAATGTCTGGCCCACCAAATAATATGATTTTTTGGAATGGCCCGATTGAATAACTAATTGGATAGCCCTGCATTAGGGCATCAGTCTAATTAGCCAATAGGATAGACTTGGAAGGCTAAATTGAACTTGGTTAAGTAAGTTATTTGTTAATAATAATAATAATAATTAATAATAATAAATAATAATTAATAATAATTATTAATAATTATTGATTATTAATAATTAAAATAACAATAATAATAATTATATTATATTAATAATTATTATTATTAAATATATGGGTATATTTTTAGTTTTTTAAGTTGATAATTCTGTGGATATACTTTTAACATGTTTTCGTTGCATAGTTACCGAGTTTATATAAGAGGTTTAAATAAAGCTAGGGTGTGAGATTTTGATTAATATTAGTTCACTGAAAGACCCACAATTTTCCTTGGGTGGAGGGAGGAAATAAATAAATAATAAGTCTATCCGATTTGAGTTTGCTACTGAAAAAAGTAAGATGTTCAAGATGTGGTTGCTGTAGACGCTTACAGCTCTATTTATCTAATTGAAATGAGTGAGTCGAGCAAATATTTTCTAAATTATTAATTTACTGTAGGCCTACTAGTTTTAGTATATGAACGTCTGAAGTTTTTGTATCAAATATTTTATTTAAACAAAGAGTTAAGTAATAATAATAGGATTATATAAACTTTTTCCTCTTTTTGAAAAAAAGGGTGTGTTTTTGACCACTTACATAAGGTACTTTTTCGGTACTAATATCTATACCCTAAAATCATTCTAGACAGCTCATTGCATGACAGAATGAATAAAGCCAAAATTGTTTGAAAATTGTTTTAATTTTCTAAGTTTGTTGTTGTTGTATGTACTGAAAGTTTTTAAATTTAACAAGAAGCCTAGTTTAGAAAAAAATAATGAACCCACCGTTTTCAGACGTGAGTTTATAGTCAACATAGACACATTTCCAGTTAAAACTCCATGAATTATAACAACAGGTTTATATTTGAAACAATAACCTATATGAATACTGCAAAATATACTCAAAATGCAGATTATAATTATATTGAATTGATCCATTATTTAGGGAAAAAACTAAGAAATCTTTGGTTTAAAAATATGTGTATTTGCTGAAGTTGTCTGTAGGTTTCATCTTTTTATAATGTAAAACCTCGATCATACTTGAATGAAATATTTATCAAATCACCAAACTCACTAAACGAATAGTTAATAAAAAAAACCTTTTCTGTGTCATAGACTATTAATTCAAATCTCCTAAATACACAGTGACCTGTGACCAGTGTGTCAAAATCAAAAAGTTGATCAGATTATGAAGCCTTTATTTCAATAGTTCGCCACAGTATGAACTAGCGCTGTGATAGGTGCATATAGCTGTTATGAATATATGGCATGTAATTTTTTTTTTAGAAATCCTAGGAGACAAATAAATACTACAACAAACTAATCCTACAGCTGTATGTGTTTGTTGTATTGTTATTTACATTCAAAATCTATTACCATCTGTGTCGAACTATTAATATAAATAGTGTATTAGTGAATTTGATTTTAAAAAAAATTGGGTTAGAACTGATCTTTCCTTTTTAGTCTTAAATGTTAGGACTGATTTAGTTCTAAGGTTAAATACGCACCAAATCAGTGGTGTGGAGTTGTGGACAATGGTAGGATGTAAGGATCTTAAGTGGTTAAGTGAAATAATTAAAAGAGGATGTGCAATTCATTTAGAAAATGCATGTAAGTATAAAACATTGGGAACAGTAAATATTGTATCACAGATATATTCCTTGGTCAAAATCTCAGTCCAAAAACATAATGAACAGCTGTAAAAAAAATAGCCATATCTTAATCAGAATGCTTAAAATACTGTGGTACGTATGAACTGGCACTACGAGACAGTCCCGTCCAACTTTTGTACAAGTAATGTCATCACATTGTAAGTTTCATTTAAAACCTCTATTATTTTATTAGTTCTGTTTGTAAAGCTGTTTTAGTGATTTTGTAATTCTAGCAATTTTTAAAAATTAGTAAAACTTACATGAATTTAATTCAATATATTAACACGTGGTGAGGAAAAAATCATTACTGGTAAGCTTTGACCCAGCCCAACCAAAAAGAAAGAATTGGCTTCGCCACTGATATGAGGGATGCCTGTGAGGAGGCAGTTGGTGTTCAAATGGACAATGTGAATGTACGAGTTCTGCTATAAGCAAATGATGCGATTTTAATGACTGAGAATGAAAGTGACTTACAGAAGGCATTCAAGCTTTGGAATGTGGTGACAGGCATAATTGATCTTCATAATTATGAATGTCTCCTAAACTAAGGTTATGTTGTTGATAAGGACGGATCAGTAAATTATGGTCAACTTAGTATAAATGGAAAACTGTTATAACAAGTGAATGATTATGTTTTGTAAAATTAGAAGGATAGATAGTGAAATCGTCAGACGGGTGAACGCATCTTAGAGAGTAGTTGGATGTGTGTGGACTATTGCAAAGAATGAAAGTGGTATCGAAAGAGGAAAAGATGCCAATATATAATAGTGTGTTAACTCCAACATTATTTAAAGAATGTGAAGCGTGGATTTGTCAGGAGAAACTCAAGCGCATGGTGAATGCGAGTTGAACTTGGAATGAGATATTTTAAGTGGAAAATCTCTCATGGACAAAGTCAGTGATGAAAGGGTGCTTAAGGAGTGCGGCTTGAAAGGGAATCAAATAGGTCAATGTGAAAGAGTCGTCTTAAATTAATTTGGGCATGTTAAGAGGATAAGTGTGGATCGAGTAGCAAAGCAAATATATGAAGGTAGATTGTGTGGATCAAAATGATAAGGTAGGCTATGTAAGACATTGTTAAATGTTCAAGATGAATGTGTGAAAATGAGAAACATTTTGAGTTTTAATAATAAAAGAGAACGTATGACTTGGTGTATATATGTTTTTGAAGCGAAGGGCGTTTAAGAAAGTGTGGAGAATGTTTTTAGTGAAGGATTAAGCAACTAATCCAACAACTTATACTACTTACAAAGCTATGCAGATAGTAAGTCGAAAAAAATAATATAAAATCCTTCAAGAGCTAGAAGAAATTTGATTGAAATTATATCACCATCACCTGAACAACAGCTAAGTCTGGGCTTATATTGATATATAATGCATACATTATAATGAATAGCGCACATAATACATTACACGATTCAAAATAAAAATATAATGGTTTATAATGAACCGTAGTTGCTAAGATATCTACATTTATTGTTTACTATTCATAGAATTTGGCCTAACTTCTTTTAGCCACTAGATAATATCTAAATATATCTCACTCTAGGATTAACTAACAACAGATATAATAACTAAACTGAATATTTTATAACACAGAATTAAAGTGTCACTTGTACTGTTAAATCGTCTTTGATTATAATTTGGTTCTGTTTTTATTAGTCATAATTATTATGTAGACCTAATTCTCAACACCTAACAGAATTAAAAATTTAATACCTCCCCTTTATTTTTAGTCATATTTACAATTGTAGTCATTGACGCTAAAACAAAGGAAATTCATTTATAAAAAAAAAATTCTTATCAAGGTATCTCGAGCACGAACATGAGATAGTTTTGTTTGTTGTGTATACTGACCTTTAATTGGCTAGAGCATCCTGCAATTTTTTTTTGTCCTAATACATCTTCGGTTCAAACTTTTTCTATAGATACTCAACTACTGAAATTGGACAGTAAGTATTAATAATTTTCCTGTACCCTGATTTGTAGATGGGCATTACTTAAACTATTTTTAGGGCACCTTGGTAGTATGGTTTATATTATGAACATGAACAGGAAATTAGCGGAAAATGTCAAAATGCCACTTTGCCCTGTATGTGTCCAAGAGAGAAAAATATACCTGAAGGTTTTTCTCTCTCCTACACAATGGTGAGCAGACGACAGCTTGATTGTAAGATCTGGATACTACTTGTACTACTGTATAATTTCAGCATCTGTATGTATATTAATAAAATAAAGAGTTTGTTATTCAGTCTGTCATGCTTACAGTAGCACCATGGCTTCTTTGGTGCTGAGTGACAACTCACAGCTGACGGCTTTGAAAAGTTTCCAGACCAAATTATGTATCCCTACGCCAAACTATATGATCTGTAAAAACATGTGTTCAGTACCTGTCACTTCTGACAGCTAAAATTTAGGTATATACCTAAATGTTGAATGTCAGAAGTCAGGTGTGAACTGTTAGTCAGCACCAAAGAAACCATGGGGCTACTGTATCACACAATATCTAACGCACGCATAGTACTGAAATTGATAAATTATTAGCACCTGTGCACAAACATGTGCAGCTAAAAGCTGGAATTCTAAATTTTTTATTATATTTTTAGATATAAAAAAAACTGGCTTGAAAGAAGTAAAATGAAGAGTTTTGTATGTGTGTTTTAAGCAAATAATAGTGATGGCCAGGAAAAACCACGCACTGTATTGCGTGGCTACCTCAGCCAATACCGGGTATTTTTGCTACATAATATATTATAGCAAAGGTAGTGTGATTATTATTTTTGGCCGAGGTACTTGTACCACCAATTGTTTATTCTGTGTATGTTTAATGTTTTCATAAGACACTAATTATAAAAAATACGTAGTTTGATTAATATTATGGGGATAAAATTTAATTTCACCCTTTGTTTACTAAGCACTTTTTTAATTTTTTTCTATAATTATAGAAAACGTGATAATTATTAATTATTTAAGGTTCTTACACAATCGTTAGAGTCTAGAGTGTTGGCAAGCTTGTTTAAGGCTACTGTATATCTGTGCAGAGTATTTATCTGTGGTTGTCTGCATCTCTGTCAATATAATACTTTTGCGGACGTAGCACTTAAGTCTAATGTCAAAAATGGTAATTATATTTGCTCCTTCCTCCCACACATAAGTGCATCTAAATATTTATAGAAATGAAATCCCGATTGTAAATATATTTTTCTTTTGAAATAGTGCATACTATGCTTTGTGCTGTTTGTATTCAATCTATGTTGAGGTTGGGTTTATTTTGCTTCTACTATGGTCAATGATGTTTCAATAATAATGAAATGCATGAATATAAATACACACAATCTATCTAATATATTTAACGCACCTTAAAAATCTTAATTTTACACTTTTTTTATTACATATTATTAAAATATTTGGTGACACACCCCTTTTAATGTACCTTCATTCTATTTATTGAAGTTCTGAAATTAATTTTTAGTTTAATAATTTGGCTAACAATTCAAATGTATGCTACATATACTTTAGTTTTGTTACTATGTATATCAATTGAAATTAACCCTCCTCAACGGCCGCATGGTCTAAGGCGCTAGTCTCTTAATAGACTAGACTGGTGACGATGGGGGAGATTGGGACTCGATTTCAGTCTGGTGTACGGTGGGTGAGTTTTCCTAAAGTGAAACAATTAGATCCAGGTGTATCACCCACACAGATAGTAAGAATGAGGTGCTAAAAAAATATAGCATTTCATTTCAAATGTCTACTCAATTCAAGGCATCAGGTATAATTAACCATTGTGTTGATACACATTAAAATTGTTAATGGTTAGGCCTTTAACATGTCTTATGTTTTTTTTGCACCAAATTTTACCACCCGTTCGGGTTATACACTATTTACTAATTAGGGATAAGGAATGTTGAATTTATATGAGGAGTACCTGCATTCGCATAAAGAGAGTGGGACACCATCTAGGAAAAACTACCCTCAGTATACCAGACCATGACAATCTCAGTAATCGGCTTTCTAGTCTGTTGAGAGTGTGATGCCTTAGACCATGTATTCAATGAAATGGTTCTCTGATCTATGCTAAACATTCTTTAGGACAGTGCATTTCTACATGTTTGGTTATTACATGTATGTTAATAATTTAGATTAAAAGTCTAGATTATTTATATACAGAATTTAAAAAAAAATCATTCCTAAGTGTTAATAACTTAAATTACACCTAAATTATATATATATTTATTACTCATCAAATTTGAGTCAAAAACTGTAAATTTTCTCTACAACTAATGCGGCTATGTTCCAAAATTTTTAATGATAAATAATAATCCTGGTGTAAACTATTAATTATTATGCGCCGCAATGCCTATTATTTAATAAGTGAGTTAAAGATAACATATCAAGATGATAGGACTCATGTTTTACCCTTAGCACTTCCTGACATAGATTAGAATAATATTTTTTCATTTCCTCTTATTTAAATTATTTTCCATCCTTTCTCCATCTATTTTTTTGATTTCCCAATTTTCTTATTAATAAAATAAAATTCACTAAGATTTCTTCTTCATCCCAGTCCACTATCAATTACACCAGTCAATTTATAAATATTAGATATATTTCAAATATAATTTACTTATAGTCTTTTAATATACATATTTGCTTAGGGTAAATTTTACTTTTATTATATTTAATACTTATATGGTTTTTAATTATTGTAATTAAAACTGAAATTTGTCTTATAAAAATATAAAAACAAAATAATGTATGTGGAGCCTTATTATATGTCTAGCTCATTTAAAAAAAAGTAGCAAAATCTTTTAGTACGGATATCAGAATAGGTTTAAAAATATTAAAATACAACAGTTGTGTCAAGCTTGTTTGCTCATGAAAATTTAAAATACTGCATGTGCTGCGTTGTGAAAAAGTTTTCCATATTATTTTAAGTAAAAAAAATTCCAACCTAGTATCTTATTACTACACAAATCCCAGTATGGACCCAAAACAATAGTAAATGTCCTTTTATTCAAGCAATGATGGCCTTTAAATCTTGTTAGTCAAGACCTATTGGGTTTTTTGGTAGTTTTTAATCTATAGTATTTTTTTTTTGTCAATATGCATATTCAATCACAAATATTGCACATATTAAAGTGCTCAAATTCAACATCTTTTGGGAATTAATCCTTTTGGAAAAAAAGTACAAATTTGGTACACCATCTTCACAAGACTGATTTCTTCAAATCACGCCGAATTTCCTAATGTATAATTCTATGACTTTAATAAAAATCCCTGCATTACAATATATTAATTATTTATATCTTAAATGATTGTTTCTTTTATTAATGATCTGAATTTGATAGTAAGTACTCATTTGAGTAAAGGTATTACTTAAGTGAAAAAGTTTTGGTGTCAAAAGAGAATTTTTTTTTAAGTATTGATACTTTTTCCACATTCCTATGTGCTACCTCTGAAGCGGGTATCCTAATTTTGACTCCCAGTTTAGGTATGTATTAATTTTATCATTGTACAATTTAGTGAGTTCCTTTCCACTAACATTTTGAGATAAAGGTTCTCTAAAGGAAATCAGTGAATGTTACTGTTTCTAAACTACAAAATTGGAGGTATCTAAACTGTTTTCCTCCTAATAATAATAATTAAAGAAATAGACCAGAAAGATTTACATTAAAATAAAAAGTCCCTCAGCCAAATCAAGATGTTGGTAATCCTGTACGAAAATTAATGGTTTCCTTGACTAACTTTTGACTCCAACACATTCACTTTGATAATTAAAATTTTATGATCACTCATTTCTTCTACTACCTCCATATGGTAGGCATAGGGTTTGGTAGGGTAGTTATGAAATACTTTTCATAACTGGTCATTGTTTTCCACAAACATATTTTAAAAATATCTATTTGTTTTTTCTCTATCTTTTTAGCAACTCTTTTTTTTAAATAAAATATATTAGTTATCAGTGACAAGGATAGCAACAAATAAAAAAAAACTTTCTCATAATCACCATTGATTATTAAACATAGCTGGTGGAGCTATAAGACTTTGTTGTAGTATCTCTGTGTTAGAAATAAGAGCTCATCTGGAGAAAAATTATGAGCCAGAATTGTCTCAATTTGCTCAGATTTATTTTTATTTGTGACTTTTTCTGCAATAGTAAGAAGTGCTAAAACAAGTGTTTACAAAAAAATATAAATTCAACTTTTTTTTAAATCTTTCAAATTGAAAATTAAACATAAATCTTATATTAGGCCTAAGGATCTGTAAGTTCAAGTTTTTTTCATTCAAATTGGGTTCGCGGGATAATTCAAAAACCTCCAAAGTAATCAGTTGAGTCACATTTGTGTTCAATAAATATTTCATATTAAAACTTGATTAAAATAACTTACATTTTAAAACTCATAAAAAAATGATAATTATGAACAACTTTATAATAATAGAGACTCATTTATTTTTGTTTTAGTGATAAAAGCGATAAAAATTTGAAAATGATTAACATAGTTTTTTTTCTCTTCTAAATGTTCACGTTTCATATATGGTTTGGTTGAATTTCCAAGGAGTTTTATATTCACGATATAAAGTGATAAACAACTGTTTCCATGATAAATGCCTTGATGAGCGAATTAACAGCAATTTCTAATTTAAAAAATATCTGTAAATTAAGACATTTGTTAGATTTAAATTTTTTTTAATGCTGGTCATCCTAGGAAACAAATTTGAAGCGCTTTGGAATGGTATTTCTTGGTATTTTCCCATTGTATGACCACGAGTTTCTCACATGATAAAGTGCCAAAAATAGACCCCCGCTGCACCCCCCACCCCCTTTCTGGCTTCTACCTTCTCTTTCCACTCCTGAGCCCTTGCAAGTGAGCTTGTGAGGGGGTGTCTACCTAGCAAGGACAACCACTGCATTATTCTGGTGGATATTTGATTGTATATGGGCAGGTGCTCTCATTGTTATTTTAAACTGACAAATTTTACATGAGTGATTCGAGTATTTTAATGTGTGGTGTATGTAACAGTCATCTTGAGTGGGGAAAATGTTACAAATAAATCGTTGGACGCAGGGGTAGCTGGTTGCAGTAAAAGACAAATCACGATTATAGAAATTAACTAGAGGCCAAAGAAAGCCAAGACATAAAACACTGCCTTCATAAGCAATACTGTGAAAATGTGTTTGAAAGCAAACATTCCTCTACAAAAAATATTATTATTATTTAGCACCCCGTCTTACTACCCGTTTGGGTTATACGCTTTAAGTACTAATTATGCTAATGGATTAGGAATTGGGAAGGTTGAATTAGAAGAAGTGAACCCGCATTTGCGTGGATGGAAAGTGGAAAACCATTTAGGAAAAACCACCCCCAGTTCACCCGACTGAGATTCAAACCTCGATGTGCCCATCCTCAGCAGTCGAGCTCAACACGACTAGCGTGTTAGCCAACTACGCAACCAAGGAGGGCTACAAAAAATAGATCACCCTTTTGTACACCAGTATCTGAAAACAGAACTTGTCTTTATATACCTAGGCACATAATTATGCCTGTTACTTTGCTACATAGTGTTAGTTTTTAAAATATAAATGCTACAAAATGCGATTTTTCATAACCAAAATGCTATTATTTCTTATAAATAATTGAAGCTTAAAAACAATGTCTCTAATAATAAATAATAAGATGAGTTTTTATATTAACTTGTGATCCCTGATAAATTTGATTTAATTTGTTATTCCATAAGTACAGTTTAAAACAATATTCATTAAAGTAGGGCTGGCAGTGAAAATGTATCTATTAAAAATGCTTCAATTGATACTTTTCACTCCCCTGCTCACTCCATTTAACAACTTGGTCCTCCGTACTAGTTGCTCTGGATCTATTTATATTTGAATTTCCCCCCTCTCCAATATTACCCCCACCACTCAAAGATCCTCTCTTTTTCCCACAATTTCTCCATAAATCACAATATCACTGAATTACCGTTACTAGCCCTCAACTCTCTATTCCTTACTTCAAATTTTACATCCCTGGGAGACGAGCCTCGGTGGCGTAGTTGACTAACTCGTTTGTCGTGTTGAGCTCAACTACTGAGGACGGGGAGATCGAGGTTCGAATCTCGGTCGGGTGAACTGGGGGTTGTTTTTCCTAAATGGTTTTCCACTCTCCCTCCACGCAAATGTGGGTTCACTTCCTCTAATTCAACCTTCCCAATTCCTAATCCATTAGCGTAATTAGTACTTAAAGTGTATAACCTGAACGGGTAGTAAGACGCGGTGCTAAATATAATTATTATTATTACATCCCTGGGATCCATATTCTAATAGTTTTCACCAACACTCTTCAACAGTTTTGTCATTTACAAATGTTCCCAGAGTTCATGTTTGGTTGCCATAGTTTATTCATAGTAACTTTGACAATATACTTAGTTTTTATATACACTACATTTTATTACCAATTTGGGCTATTAATGCATTTACACTAAAGGCTGACTAAGGTAGAATTCAGTGGAAATGTTATTGCATTTGTGTGTGGGTGGGGGATAAGGGAGCAGAGGCAAACCACAAAGGAAAAACCACATCGGTACACTTGACCAGCATTCAAACACCCCACACTCCTGCACCATCACCGATACCCACTGATGTGGGTTTGACAGAAGAATTAAAAATTGCATTTATTTATTTATTTCCCACATTTTTTGCTAGATATTTTGATAAGTGATGCCATTTGACAATGCTTGTTCAAGTGACATAGGTGTAATATAATAGGTTAGATGGATATAAAATGGTTTTTTAATGACTTTTCACCTGTCAAGCAAAGCCACCATAGGTTATTGTTAACCATTATTTTTGTACCTTGCTCTTTTTTTATCATAACAGCCTCATACATATAAAATAATGTAATATATCTTAAGCACTCTTATTGTTTCAGGTTTGGTTCAAGTGGAAATTACTTCTATTTATGTTTTATTTATCCATAGAAGTAAAAGAAGCATTTTATGTACCAGGAGTAGCACCAGTAGAATTTAAGAAAGGGGCCAAAATTGATGTTAAAGCGGTGAAAATGACAAGTACTCGCACTCAATTACCTTATGAATACTATTCACTGCCATTTTGTTTGCCAAAAAATGGAACATTTATATATAAATCAGAAAATCTAGGTAAGTTAAATGACGGAATTTATATTTTTGTGTGTCAAATATATTGCATTCATTTGATTAAAATTTTTCCTTTTTGAACCCCAAAAATTATTTATTCAGTCACTGTTTTACTTTGATTCTTTGGGGGGCTTGATTGTGTTTATAGGTGAGGTTTTACGAGGGGATCGTATTGTCAACACACCTTATGAAATACGAATGGCTGAAGATATAAAGTGCCAGTTGCTGTGTCATTCACCTAACAACCCTATCAATTGGAATGAAGAACAATCACAAAAAGTTATCAGCCGAATACAACATGAATACTTTGTGCATTTGTACGTTTAAAAATGAGTCTTTTTACCCAGGTTTTCCAGTTGTTAGTTTTATTTATTTACTTTAACACTATAAATAATCTTATTTTATTTATTTGGATGAATGTTTTTTTAATACTTTAACATCTTTTAATATCAATTCTGTGATTTTTGTTTAGGTTAGTGGATAACCTCCCTTGTGCAACAAAAAGAGTCAACACTGACACATCACAGGTTCAATATGAACACGGTTATCGTCTGGGTGGGCTTCACGGAGATTCCGTCTTTATAAACAACCACCTCAAGTTAATTCTACTCTACCACTCCAAGAATGAGTATGTTTTTACATTTATCATTATTAATTACTTTTTATGTTTAAAACAATTTTCTTTATATATACCACATATGTATATTTTTTTATATAATGCTGGTATTTATTCCTTCTTATTGGAACGGTCTAATGTGCTTGTCTCATGTTAGGCTAAACTGCAGAGGACAAGGAGATTGGGGTTCAGTCCTGGTCGGGTGCACTAAGGGCTGTTTATATGGTTGTAGTTTTTTTTAAAGCAACACAGCTTATTACCTTTTCGGGTTATACACCTACTATGCTAATGGGTAAGGGATGAGATAGGTGTAATTTGAGGAAGTGCACCCGACCAGGATTGAACCCAGATCTCTTCGTACTTGGCATTCAAGTCTAACACGAGAGTAGCGCTAGACCGTGAGGACTGCACCCTCACACATATCTAAGGTTTGTTATTGTTTGTTTTGTTTTACAATTTCACAAAATAATCCTTTGCAAGCCGTGTTGGCTGTTTTCTCTCACTAATAATTTCTCGTTGGTTGCTTTGAACAAGAAATCTCCCCTTCAACGTAAACAAATCGTAATGTAGAAAATAACTACTAATGCTTTGAAGTACTGTGACAGACTTGATAATTAAAATGCTGTTTTGAAATCAACTCCTGCGGAATCTTAAGACTAGGACAGGCACAACATCCAGTCCCTGGCCATTAATTGACAATGTGAAAGGGTTGACCCATATTTTCATCAATGATAAATTTTTGACCCTGCTGGGAATCAAACCCAGGACCTTTAGCTCAATGGGCAGTCACACTACTGACTGAGCTAAGGTGTCGGACTGTCTATAGTAATTCTTCTGTCAATAATTTGATATAAAACATGGAAATAACATGATTTGTTTTATACTTTTGATCTGGAGAGTTGGAAAAAGATTAAATGTTAAGACTTCCAAATTGTAACGACCTTTGATTTAGGTTGATTTTTGTTAGGACACCTCAACTGTTTATGATAACACACCTCACCTTGGTTTAGCCTTAGTTCATACTGCCTGATTTCTAGGGACAAGAAACTTTAGTTGATGTATTCTTGTGATGTTTCTTGAGGGAGGTCTTCCGAGTGGTGGGGTTCGAAGTGGAGGCGCTGAGTGTGGACATATCAGAGATCAAGTTTGATGGTGACACCTGCCTTTTCCCGGACCGACCCCAGCCACAGTTTGTTGGTAAAAAGGGAGGAGGGACAACCTTGTACTTCAGTTACTCGGTGGAGTGGCGTGGTTCAGCCATAAGCTGGGCATCACGTTGGGACATCTATCTGGGCATGAACGATGTACAGATCCACTGGTTCTCCATCATCAACTCTCTGGTCGTCGTGTTCTTCTTGTCCGGTCAGTTGGATGCAGAACATATTTATTCTACCTGGTAGGTATACACAGACCCTGAGAGCTGCCGTGGCCAAGGTCTCCGAGGCATCATTATCAAATATTGGTAGCCTATTTCCTCTCGTTGTCCCTTTTGGGCATATTCTCGGTCTTAAAGGAGATTTACGATTTACAAAACATAACACAATTGGTTTGAATTCTTCAATGCAATCCCAGGTGTTTGTTTATAACTCAAGTGTGTAAAGTGCTTGATAATCAACTATGAATAAAAATACGCAAACACTTTTGAAAATTCAACTTTTAATGGATTGATATTATAGAAAATTAGAATATGAGTTTTACTTTTTTGTATTGAGAAAGTTTAGTAATTGTTGAAATTTTAACCTCGAAATTTTGATGGCTCTTTGACATTTTATGTACCTCCAATCTAAAAATCTTAAAATTCTTTCTGTCCAAACATTTGTGTATTTGTATTTATCAGGGGTTGCAGTCAAACTTTATATTTATTTATTGTTTGGCACAACTCAAAGCTTAATCCATGATTATCTAGCTCTAAAACTAAGCGTAGTTTACTAATTATTGGTTTTAGACATTTCTTAACAATTTTGTTCAAAATGATTATCTGGAAAGTGTTTTCATTAATAAATAGTCTGACATCTTAGCTTACTCAGTAGGGTGTCTACTGAGCTAAGGGTCTCAGGTTCAATTCCCGACATTACTGAAAAATTTATCATTGGTAAACTGTAGGTTTCCCTTTACTCAGTGATGAATTAATGACTAGGGGCTGGGTGTTCTATGTTCTAGATTGAAGTTAGTTTATAAGTCATGTGCTGATACAATCAGTTGGTTCCAGTAAACTACCTTGAATAAATGAAAAATAAAATAAAAATAATTGATCTCTTAAAAATAATTTTTATTCAAGGATAACTACCAATGATTGATTTAAAAAAATTAGAAACTTTTAAAAATTGCTAACCATATTGTTAAGAAATTAATATCTGAAGAGTGTCATAGGATAATTTGTTTTTGTGAGGAAAAATTATTTAAGGGAAATTTACTAAAAAAAATCACTGTTTGAATTTATTTCTTAATTATAATAGAGTATTAAAAGAAAATATATAAGATTGTGTCATTTCATTCATTTTTCTATAAACTTTTGTTCATTTTAGTTATTTATGTTGAATGTTTGAAAGTTTGGTAACATTTTTTTTTATAGTTTGTGTACACATATTTTCACTCTATTTTACTGCTTGTTTTGACTACCTATAATTTTTCACTAATTTAAAGGCACTGAAGATGGATCTTTAGGAACTGCAGTAAAATCTATCCGGAGGATATAAAAACTAAACTGGGAAATACCAATCCAATAAAGCTAGCTAAGATTCTTGGTTAAGGCTTAGCTTCCAAGCTGAACATTCTGTATTATTGAAATCACATTTTTATAAAATTAAAAACTAGACTAGTGTTCACTACCTATGTGATACATTTCTCATTGTTTTTCACAATCACCCATTTGTTTATACTAGACCTAATTCAATGATGATATATTATGAATTTTTAAGTCTAGTTATTTGGAATTCAAATCCTTCTTAAAAAGTATCAACAATCTAAATTAATGCACATTTTAACCAGACAAAGAGGCCCAAAATACACTTTGTGGTATGTAAAGATTTACATAAAAAAATCGAGCTAAAATTTTGGTTACTATAAATGTGTGTATAATTTAAAAAATATTATAATATATGTAAAGTATTTATTTCTCATGTAATTATACAAGAGGGACAATTATTGAAAATGTTTTAAATTATTTATGAAACTTTGATATGTTTGTTGTGATTTTAAAGCAGAACTAAAATACTTTTAAAACAAATTGAATCTAGACATTTTTCTACATATTGTTTTAAAATAATGATTCTCTTACTCTCACAAAGGAAATAAAGGAAAATGTGTTTCATTCATGTTCAATTAGGTGTCAAAGAAGACTCGATAAATGATAAATGACTTGATCACACAACTACTTTACAGACGAGTGGGGACTGTTAGGATTCAAACATTTGCCAAAATAGTGTACAATATATTAATGGAAATTAAACTAAATTTTCATAAGTTAATTGATACTTAAAAATTAATTGCTTCAAAATGAAAATGAAATTCTATGTTCAAAAATTATTAAGTTTGACCATATAGTTAAAAGTAAATCCCTCAAAATTCGCGGACCTCAGAATGAAATTTATTTTTTGCAGAGAAAGGAAAAATCAGTAAAACTTGTGCAGTCATTGCTATGAGAGAAATTACTGTAACTTTTTAAGAGTAACCGAAAATTTAAAGGGAAGTGGAATTAAATTTTTCAGAAGTAAAAGGGGAAAACCATTTAGGAAAAATAAAGTACACCCAAACAAGACGCAAACCCTGATATTCCCATAATCGAAAAACCAATCTAAATGATATCGTAATTTAGCCCACATTACCGATAAATGCTTAGTAAGTAACATTTCTAAACAAGTAGTGGCTATCCGAGGTTAACGGGCATGACATTTTACACTTTAAATATTTATATTGGAATAATAGTCTTAAAAATATGTTGGTAAATAATGACAATTTTTAGTGATTTTTTATAATGACAACCAGAGTGTAAAATAAGCCCTAGATAAAATTAGAGCCTACAATGATTAGATAATCAATTACAGCTTATTAATAATGATACACTATTGAATGTGTATTAATTTAGTAAATATTTAAAAATTCCCAAGTCCTGTAACTTGTAGATATGTTAATTTTTTTTTTAAATGTCTTATTTATAATGTGCTATAATCCATACAGATGGACACACAAAGGTGTCAGTCTCGTCTAGGCTGTTTGATTGTGGGCATGGAGGTCATGACTTAAAAATGCAGTGCATACTGATACTGTCGAGGTTATGCAGATTACTTTGTTATAGTTATAATATAAACGACACATTTGTTAACCAATATAAAAACGTTAGGTATTGGTTCAGATTTTAGGACAATGCCAACACGACTGTGTTGCTGACGCCGAACAAACACAGACAAGTTATAGTAACAAAAGAACAGTGATAAAATTGGTGACATAGAGTACACAATTCTATTATGTTTTATTCACTAATTACTATACAGAATAAGAGACAAGGCTGAAGCTTGCTGATATGTAACCATATCCTACAGATACTTTTTATTTTAAATTATTTCCAACCATCCCTCCACACTAATACTAATATACTTCCTCTAAATTATACTTTGCTCATCCCTAACACATAGGTGTAAATATAAGAATATCCTGGACTAAGTAAGACACAGGTATGGGAAAAACGTAATTAATGTTGTTAACTGTGCTTTCTTGTAAATCATAGTTCACTCTTGGTATGCAACCAACTATTCGTCTACCTGTTTACCTTTTAAATTGATGTGATGAACGGGACAATACCATGCGGCGATTATGCGATGAAGTTTTATAAACCAATTTTCAGATTGAGAAACCAGGGTGCAATGATTATGTGGTTAAATATGGTATCTCCACAGGCTTAGATACTCTGTTCTACATTAAAATAATTTTATTTTAAAAATTACAAAACCGTATTTGTTGCTATTATATAGATTTTGTTGACTTGCTTGTTCTTTTACGTAATGGTTCTGTTTGCTGGCAGGTATCCTGACAATGATTATGGTGCGAACATTGCGTAAAGACATAGCCCGGTATAATGCAGATGAAGGTCCTGAGGAAGCCATTGAAGAGACGGGCTGGAAGTTGGTGCATGGAGATGTGTTCAGACCACCTCGCTATCCTCGACTGTTCGCTGCAATCATTGGCAGCGGCATGCAGATATTCTTCATGGCACTTATTACAATATGTTCGTATTTTGGTTCTGTTTTCAAAGTTTAACATAATACTCACACAGTATCCCAGGCTTATTTCCATCTTGTAACCCTGCACTATGCCAGACACAGCTCTTTTCACTATTCTGTTATTTTGTTTCACACATATCATTAATTACACAGGAGATAATTACAATTCTTAAAATTCTGAATAGTAGGTGTTTGTGTGGGTAGCAACTCAACTCAAACTTGATACCATTGCCAAAACAATCTAGTTTGCATTATTGGGGAGCTCTAACACTGAATTAAGAAATGTATAATATAAATTATTTAATCAAAACAGGATGGGAAAAACAATATTACAAATGTAACCATTTTATATTGGAGTTTCAATAGATACAACATATTTATATATTTTTTCTTCTTCCATAAGCACATTTTTGGTCATTTTAGACCTCTATCCCCCTTTTTAAGCAAAAATAAGCAAACATTCGACCCCCCCCCCCTCTCCATCATCCTAGCCTGCATCATATCTGTCAACTTTAGGTACTTTTTAAAAAAAAATAGGAATGACCATTTTTTTATACAATGCATAAATTTGTTATTTTTAATTTTTATTGACCTTTTATTAACAAAATGATGAGAAATGAGAAAGTAAGAGGAATAGTGAAGGAAGAGCCAGTTCATTACAAGATAGAGAAGGCACGACTAAGGTGGTATGGCCATGTGAGAATAATAGAGAGGCAAAGGATGCCCAGGAGTGAGTTGGATATGGAGGGAGGGGGGTAGGAGGCCGAGAGGAAGACCAAGGAACAGATGGTTGAAGGGAGTAAGGAGGAGTGTGAAGGAGAGGACTGGGTCAAGGTGGAGGGAGAGATGATGGGAGGAAAGAAGGCGGTGGAGAGGCTTATGTTCCAAACAAACCCAGCTAGAGGCTGGAAGCTGTTCATGATGATAATATACATTTCTGGTAGTTATTAACGTAAAGGTGTAAATTAATTGTGTGAAATATTCACAATAAACACTGTCATAAACTTAATTTAAATTTATTGTACTAAACAGCTAAAATTAAAAGAAAAATGATTTAACTATATAATAATGAAACATTTTAATTTACATTTAATTTAAATCATAAAAAAATATTATTAGTGAATATATAAATTACTATAGTTATTAAAAGACTCTTAACTACTTAAATCTGATGACCAAGTTTCTTGAATTCTCATCTTGAAACAATTATTATGTGTCCCTTTGGGGTGGTTGGGTCACTGTGCCATTCTCCCCATCTCTCTTTGTCTTATATAACCATTGTTATGACTCCTCCTTCCCCTTTGTCAGCAAAGATAAAGATTGAACACCCTTCAACCCATAAGGTGCTTACGTAATACTTGGACACGCCCTTACTACAAATTAGTTTATTTTTTCATATCTTCCTTACTCATTATCATCATCATCATCATCTGGTTCCAACCTGTGGCCATGTCAGTTTAGTAAAAGGCCTCCATCTTCCTCTATCCTTTGACAATTCTTCCTCCCTTGATTGCTTCCACTCTTCTCCTCTCATTTGCACACTTTCTGTTACATACTCCTTTGATCTTTATATTGGCCTTCCTTGCAGTCTTTTTCCTACATACTTAATTTCCCTCATTCTATTTGGCATCCTCTCCTTTTCCATTTTAATTACATGCCCATACCATCTCGGTCTTGCTTTATTTACTATTTCATATACTCCTTGTGCTCGCACTCTTCCCAGATAGTTTTGTTCCTTATTCTGTTTCTCCTCGTGACAGCTAACACACTCCTCACAAATTTCCTTCCAATGGCCTCTACTTTCCTTGTCCTTCTTACATTCAATATCCAACCATGTTTCTTCTGCAAATGTGACAATGGGTACAAAGTACACCATATACAGACAGCACTTCTTTACACCTCAACACTTCAAGGGCACTTCTATTCTCCATAGCAAACATCTTACATACCTCTAGAACAAATCTTCCTCACAGACTTCTTAGATCCTCTATACTCTCATTTCTATTCTATCCATTTTTATACTTTTATTAGGCCTTATCCCCTTTCTTGTCATTATCATAAATACCGTAACTTCACACGTCACCATGCTAATTTTCATTTCACTCTCTTTCACTGCCACATTACATTCCTGTAGCTGTTTATGTACTTCCTCTTACCTCTACACTTTATTCATGACCATTTCTATTACCATTAAAAATAGTAAGCGATAAGAAACAGTCATCTATTTCACTCAATTTTTTATTTGAAAACCACTCCATACACCCCTTCTTCATCTTAACTCAACTCTATCCTCATACTTACTCTTCATTGTCACTACAACTTCTCTTTCCATTTAATTCTCCTTCATTGGTTTATAAATTATAAACTTTATTAACATCCACACTATCATATACCTTCTCCTCATCCATAAATACCATTACTTAATACTAAGTACTAAGTCCTTCCAAAATTTGTACCTTCTTTCCATCAGCTGTCGTAATGCAAAGATTAAGTCTAATGTAGACCTTTGTTCCATAAATTCATGTTGTTCCTCTCTCCACCTTCCTTTAATTTTCTTTCTTATTTTCTTTTTCAGTATCTTCTTATATATTTTTGTACAGTTGCTCATCAGGGTTATCCCACCATAATTTTTGCACCTCCTGTCTTTCTTGAAAATAGGTATTATAACTCACTTTTCCCAATCTTCCAGTACCTTGTTCTCCTTCCATATCACTCTCAGTACCATGTATAACCTTCAGCTCTTATCATTTTAATAGTAATTTCATCCTCACCTCACAGATATTTTAAAATAGAACATGCATACCAGAGTCGACAAGAGATTTGTGTGTAGTTGACCCAACCTTATGTTTTGTCACAACATTAAACCTATTTTAATCTTTTTGTCAATAGTTTTTGCAATGTTGGGTATGCTCTCGCCTGCTTCTCGAGGTGCTCTTATGACAACAGTCATATTCCTCTATGTCTTCATGGGGCTCATCGCAGGCTACTTCTCTGCTCGACTCTACAAGACCATGAAGGGTCGAGAATGGAAGAGATCGGCATTCTTGGTGAGTCTGATGGATTATGGGCTTAAATTAGACAAGAAGAGAAATTTCTTTTTACATATATTTTTAATAGTAAAATATTTAAATCTCTGTTTCAATTTACTATTTATATCTGCAAATTTTAAAGAAATATTTATAAGAAAATTGCAATATTTCACAATAAAGCATTAACTTTTCAAGTATATGTGACATCATCTGTCATCATTCTTGTAACTGCCATGAAGCTACTGCTTAAACTACAAACACTCACTAAAAGATAGCAGGCATGTAGGACTATCTGAATAGATTGCTGATGGTGGTCATTTTGAGCTAGAGCTGCTGGCTTTTGCCATAGTGATATTTTTCATAATTCAAAAAATACACTATGCATAAATATTAACTATTATTTAGACATTCAAAAAAGTTTTCCATTTTTCATTTTGTAGACTGCCATCTTATATCCTGCCATTGTATTTGGTTTGGGGTTCTTCCTAAATTTCTTCATCTGGGGAAAGCACTCAAGTGGAGCAGTGCCTTTCTCGACGATGATGTCTCTGCTCTGCCTGTGGTTCGGTATCTCACTTCCACTTGTATATCTTGGCTATTACTTCGGGTTCAGGAAGCAGCCATTCCAACACCCGGTGCGCACCAACCAAATCCCTAGACAAGTCCCGGATCAGGTGTGGTACATGAATCCACTACTGAGGTGAGTAACTCAGTCAGTTTTGAGATCTGGCTTATCACCTCTATGACTGCTCAGTTTGTTAATGTTTCTAATCTCAGGGTATTCAAGTGAGGACTCTCTCTTAATCTACTCTCACAAATTTTTTTTAGCAACTACTATCTTACTATCAATATGAGTTACATGCTTGTGTAGTAATTACTCTGTGCTATGGAGGAGTAAAGTTGAATTTAGAAGTGGTGTACCCGCATTTGTGTTGAGAGAGAATGGGACACCATTTAGGATAAACCACCCTCATTACACCCAACCGAGATTGAATCACGATCGATCGCCCCATCATTGGCAGTTTAGTCTACTGCATGCAACCACCAAAGTGGGACTCAAATGTTCCTTGTGCTAATAACTTTGATGTTTTAATACCTTAAAACTCAACATTGGTGATGGCTAAATTCAAAGGGCTATGCTAGGTTCAAGAGTTCATCTTTGAGGATCCCTAGAATCTTATTAAAGATCATAGCATCAACTATTGTAGTGTTTCTAGAAGGGCTGTGCGGGATCCTGGACTTCGGGAAAACGGTTGTTCCCAAAATTCAGGCGAGAAAAAATATTTCCTGGGATTTTTAGGGGAAAAAAAAATTACAATTAAGGATCAGCTATCAAAGTCACTTTTTTATTTAATTGTCATTAAAAATATTAATGATTTATTAAATTTAAATTAACCTTATCCTCCATTAAGTAATGGACACTGCTTACTAGGCCTGTCATAGCTTCATATGCCTTATAATCTAACTTAAGACTAGGACAGGCACAACATCCAGTCCCAGGCTAATTCATCACTGTGAAAAGATAAACCCACATTTCACCAATGATAACTTTTTCGGCCATGCCGGGAATTGAATCCGTAAGCTAAGGTGTTGAATTATTTGGTATACTAACTAAAAATACCCAAAATAGTCATATCAGATTACTAGATAAAATAGAAAAATCTTTATGTGAATTTTTCCTAATAAGGTAGTTGACATTTTTTTTAATGATGTGTAATTTAACCATTTTTATGACAAAATTGATTTTTATTTGAGAATTTTTGAACTAAATTTAATTATTTAAAAAATAAAATTTCAACCAACTTTTTACTATGAGGTAATCTATAATTATACTCTACATTTGAAGCGACCATAATTTAACACATCTTGAGATTTATCGAATCTAGGTTCGCAAGAAAGTATATTTTTTAGCTTCAGCTATAATTTAACATCTATAAATCATGGTAGTCCATCCATGGTGTGCCCTCAAACACACTGAACATTCTTGATAATTTAATTGTACCAGTGGGACCTGTAAAATCTTTAAACTGTAACTTGTTAAAACATGTTTTCATCTAATCGTGTGTATTAAAACAGATCTTCATCTAATCATGTGTTTATGCTCCAGCACGTTGATGGCAGGAGTTCTGCCATTTGGAGCTGTGTTTATTGAGTTGTTCTTCATCTTCACTGCCATATGGGAGAATCAGTTCTACTACATGTTTGGCTTCCTGTTCCTTGTCTTCATCATCCTTGTTATTTCCTGCTCACAAATCTCCATCGTTATGGTGTATTTTCAGTTGTGTGGAGAGGTGAGTAGCTTCATTACTTAAGAAAAATTTAAAAATAATTATTTTATAGTAAAATATTCTTTAGAGGTGGGATAAGATAAGACTTGAAACTAAATTAGTATTTTATTGTAGTTGTTTGAAGATTTTCCCCCTGATGATGGTATTTACTATACAGAAAAATGTTGAATTAGTTTTTTTCTTATTTTAGTATTTATAATAGCAAACCATGTTGAAACCAATAAATTTCAAATTTCTTTTTAATTCTTATCTTATGCTCCTTACTTACAAACTTTTTATATGTTTTCTAAAATGGCGATTAGAGATGGGTTGAATCCATTCTTTTATGAAGAATTTGAATCATCATTTTATCGCGGAATCCTAAAGCTTGAAAAACAAATTATGAACACAGGAGGAAATATACATACATCATAGAGTAGTAGAAAATATAAATAAAAACTAAAGGTTTTCCGAAAGGTTATGGATAGAAAAATATGTAAATGATTACATGGCAAAATATTTGTATGCTTCGATCCTACCTGGTGCTGGGAAAATGGTAATCCAAGTAAGCCTACCTGGGTTTGTGGTGTGACGATGTTCATGTTAGTTATAAAAATAATATTATTAAATAGAAAAGAGTTCAAAATAAAGAAATAAATACTAAAATTTGTTTTTCTCTGTTTTAATATATTCATTATAACATTATACTTTCAGTTAAGTGTTAAATTAATGATCTGGACTCTGATTGTTAGTTATGTACGATAATTATGTCGGGGGAAAACTGTAAGCTCAGTTGATACAGTTGTGACAGGTAGCAAAGGTCAATGCTAGACTACTTTATCATGGATAAAGAAATTAAAGCCATTCACTTTTAACCACCATTTTTTATGATATATTTAATTCATTATATATTTTAAGTTACATAATGGGTATAGTAATCCTGAGGTTTTATCTAAGTCTTAACCAAATTTTATAATCTATTTATAATCTATTTAATTCATTATATTTTTCAATTTATATGCTGGGTATAGCAATAGTGAGGTTTTATCTAAGTGTTAACCAAAATTAATATCACTCCTTATATTAATCTATTTAGAATAAAATGTATTATTACACTAGTACGCAGAATTAACTCTCGTTTTTGAACAGAAATTATTTTAATAAAATCATAATTACATGTAACACTGTGAACAAGAACGCCGGTAATTTACTACTGAGCCCCTGTCGCTAAGCTGTGGTAAGCTAACCTGGTGACGTCATGCATAGTGTGGTGAAAGGGAGAGAAACTACCTGCTGGCAGGTATAGGGACCGAGGCAACCTTGTATTCTAAGAACCTCGGTAAGGGTAGTGTGCAAGAAGAAGAAGGTACTTGAACTGCTTTATGTTTTCCAACTCTTGGTTTCCAATTTTGATTTTCAGCAACTCTACATTTTTGAAATCACCATTACTTTTGATTTTCATTGCTGATTTCCATGCTATATGTTCTCCTTATCTCCACAAGCTGGTCCATCATTTCCTGCAACTCTTCTTTATTTTTAGCCAGCAATGCTAGATCATCTGCATATTTTATTGTGTTGATGTAGTATAAGATATATTAAAAGGGAGCATGTACCAAACGATCTGTTATGTTTATGTTTGGACCTAGGTCTGATTGAGTGGTCTAATTGTTGTAACAATAAAATAATTTCAAATAAACATACCTATAATATCATTATATTTGCCATTTCCTTACAAGTATGATCATATTAAATTTGAATGATTCACTCTCTTAAGTGAAATAAGTGTATTATTTGATCAAGTGCTTACACTTCATTTCCAACTAAACTATATATGTGTGTACTTATGGTATGTTTTATATATTTTTTTTTCACTCTTCAAAATATTTGTAAAAAATAATTTTTTAATATCACTTTTTTATGAAGGTAAGCCACTGCTAGTACAATTTATTGTGCATGGTTAACAAAGATTAAAATAATTAAATAATCTCTTAGTTATGACTATAGCCATATCAAACATCATAGTTGTAATTTTGAAAAATCACTTAGGTATTATTCCTGTATCAAGGTGTCATTTTTGAAATTTACAAATCTATTTTCTAGGAAATTTAAATTTAATTTGTTAAAAGTGCAAGTTTTAAAAGCGATTGATTTAAAAATGTACTTAAATATATCATTCTGGATTATGATTAAAATTTTTAACACTTGTTACTTTATAAAGGGTAATATATTATGTATGAATATTTTAGGAAATTAGTGGTGTTTTTTATTGTCTTTTAAGGACTACCATTGGGTGGTGGCGCAGCTTTATCGTCTCTGGAGGTTCAGCTGTGTATGTGTTCACTTACTCTGTGTTTTACTTCATGACCAAACTAGAGATCACAGAGTTCATTCCTACACTTCTTTACTTTGGCTACACATTCATCATGGTGTTAACATTTTGGCTACTGACAGGTACCATAGGATTCTTTGCTGCCTATGCTTTCATCCGAAAAATATATGCAGCTGTAAAAATTGATTAAAACACTCTGCAAAGAAATGTGTGTGTGTGTTTTTTTTGGTGGTGTTAAATGTTAAGACTCGAAGCTCTGAATCTTTGAATAAGGAAGAATATATGAAATGTTAACCAAAAATAATCGAAGAACGTTTTGTTGATCATTGTTCTTTAAGGAATTAATTTTCACTCTCTTACCCAAATACGTCGAAAAGATGACACAAAAAAACTTTCATTACAGAAAGCAAACAATTTAGATTATTCAAAAATGAAGACATGCATGTGTATTTAGAAAATGAAGAAAAGTATAGTGTAAAAACTCTGCGAGGAGAATGTTGAACTAATGAGAAAAAGATATATATCAAAGTGAGCAATACTTGCTTGTTGGTTGGTTACATTGAAATATTTTTCTTAAATTGATGTATCAATGATCTGATTTAATAATCAGAGTAGTTTAACTAAGTTTCTATTGTAAATAGTAATGTATTTTCAACATTTTTATGGTTTGCATACATAATTAGCACAAGCTTATCAATAAAACCAGTGTTTTTGAAAAATAAATAAACGAAATAAATAATTTATACATTAAAATATTTGTTATAAAAAGTAGGGGTGTGCAAGTATTTGAAATTTTTAATAATTAATGGTCGAATATTTGATTCGATTATTCAAATAGACCCTCCGAATAGCATATAGCTGTGTTGTAAATCTCTTAAAAGTCCCGTCCAGACCAGTATGTTTAGAATGTGAGACAAGTGGGTAGCCAGATAATCTGGTGACTCAAGAGTTAGAAATATTCTTGTCTTTTGTTCAATATGAGGGGAGCGGGTAATACACTTGTTAGCAGAAAGCAAATGTTTGAAGAAGGTGGAGAGGGTCTTATAACGACTAATGGAGAGACAAACAGTTGGGAGCCAAGTGACTCTTGATTCCTCGTTCTTGGTTTACTAGTGAAAGTGCTTGCAATGAAACATTTAGAGAAGGATAAAAATAGCTACCCTACCATATTTCATGGAGCATGGAAATAAAGAGGGAAGGATGGAGGCAATATTGCGCCTGTTAGTCTGTTTTTAACAGACACGGAGGCGACCCAGACAGATTATAGAGGTTACAAGGGGTGTCAAGTTTAGAGAACATTTAAGGGGTGTCAAGCCTTGATACCATTTAAAAGGTTTCAAACCTAAAAAGATTTAAGTGGTGTCAAGCCTAGATAACTTTTAAGGGGTGTCAAACCTAGAAATCATTTAAGGTGTTTAAAACTTAAGAGAACATTTAAGAGGTGTGTCAAGCCTAGAGAACATTTAAAGGGGTCAAGGACTAATTTTATTATTCATTACTGTTTTGTTATTTTAGTAAATTTATTGTTGTATAATATGAAAGTGAGAGAGGTATTAGCGAGACTAGTAATAACATTCAGTATACAGCCATTACCTTTGATGGATGGATGGAGTGAAGGTGTCGCTTGTAGGGTCAGTTGTTGGCTTGGCAAACTGATGTGCACTAGTACCTTCTGGCTTAGTGAGGAAAGCAACAGGAAACTACTGCACTCCTAATTTACCTAGTAAGCTTTTTCAGTGCTTTCTAGGTTTTCAGCTTACAGTGGTCTTGTTTAGGATCCAACCAAACTTTGGGTTGAACACTCACAAACAAAAGTAGGCCCTACATATTAGAAAATGAGAACTACACTTTGAAATAATAGAAACGATGAAAGAATCAAAATATGACCTTGTTTATTAATCACCCTATTATTTTACCCTTTCTAATAATGATAATGTTTTAATTTAAAGAAATATAACCTCTACCCTGCCCAGTTAAACATTCTCCATGCAATTTTTAAATTTAAATTTCTTTCAAAAACTCATGATTAAATTTAAAAAAATTGATCTAGGTGAAGCCCGCTGTCTAAAAAACTGGATCAAAAATTTCTTTCGATTTCCTGAAATTTTGTTTTAGATTCAGTCTTTTTTATTAATACCAGGTCAAATAACAATGTTTTGAAGTTTTTTTTTTTTTTTTGCATTTTACATACTTAAATATAAAACCACATTTTTCAATAGAAATTTACTAATTTAAATTATTTTTATCAAAAATGTAAGAAAAATCTACTGTCCGATTTGTACTTTTCGGTATTCGTTCAAAATTTTGATAGTCAATTTGATAAATAATCCTATTCGCACACCCTTAATCAAAAGCTTTTTAAATAAATTTTAAGACACCTTATTTTAGGTCGGTTTTATTAAGTGACTGTGGGAATTAAAAGACACACAGTAATCACAAATAATATGTTTTATTGATATTTTTGTTAACTCTGTTCTAAAATGAAAATTGAAAGCTTTCATGATTTGTAAAAGATAAAATAAGTAAATAATTTAAAATTATTTCATAAAAGTTTTAAAGGGTTTATTAATTCAGAATGTTGGATTAATTATTAGCAGGCTTGAATTATGTCCTTGTTTTATTTTATTCTTTGTGCTGTAAATGAATTTCCTTAATATTACAGTCATTTAAGATGTGTCTACATTTTATCAATGCATTATTAATTTAATCCATTCCCTCCTAAGAACTTTTTTTATGTAATAGGTAAAATGACAAAAATAAGATAATTTTTAGTGTTTTTTTGTGTCTATGGAGTGTTTTCCATTCCCTCATCTTTACCATTTACTGCCCTAAGGTAACCAAAATAATAATGATAATGAAGCATGCGTGGGAAATTTTGTTATTTTAAAGAACAACTTAAAAACATAGTATACATTAATTATATATTTGTTTCTATCAAGGCCTGACATATAGCTTACCAGAATCTAACTACGGTATGTAGTAGGATTCTGGTGGAAACAAAGGGCTGGGCTGATCAGACCTTTTGTAGATCACTAATTCTGATCATTTGGTTTATGTTATTTACAATATTACAAAGGTGGTATTGTAAATAACATATTTTTTAAAAATATAAACAATATTTTGTTTACTAAATTCCTAATAAAAATATTAATAAAGCTAAAACATAATCATAATAAAAAATTTAAATATGCTGTGGCAACTATTTGAAAAGGGGTGAGGGGGAAGTACAAGGTAGATAAAAGTAGTAATGCCTCTTGATATAATTCCTAAATGCTCAACTTTGAACGTAAATTATTAATATTTTTTAACAATTCTTTCAATAATATGTATGAAATAAAGTGCACTAAGCAAAATATATGTAATAAATAACTATGTATGATAGAATAGTTACAGGAAATTAAAGCACAAATAAAAGTAAAGACACTAACACATATTTACACACACTTCAATATTTGGGTACTTTCATTACATGTTCCTTGGGAAATAGTAGTAGTAATAATGACACCTGCTTCACTAGCTGAATGGTCTAAGGAGTCACTATTGTGATCAACTGGTCTTGATGATGGGAAAGAGGTGAGGAAGTTAAGTGTGGTCGAATCCCAGTCAGGTCTACTGGTGTTGGGCACAATCGAGTAATTCTCTTTGAAAAACAAGTAAAATTATTCAAGTAGTTTTGAGCGGAAGATGCCCTCAAATAGTTTCACGGCAATTGATTGGACCTCATTACTCGAGAGTCTGTTAGTTCTCAATAGAATTAGATACTAATAACATAAGGCCAAAAGCTCTTTCTGTAGACAGTCAGCTCTTACTGTGACTTTTACCTCTTAGCTTAGGTTTCTTGTTGCCTAATAAATCTACAGTCAACACAAAAGTATATTTTTAAAGAAGTTTCTCACATTAGAAAAATAGTGTGTCAGACACCTTAGCTCAGTCAGAAGTGTGTCTGCCTACTGAGATAAGGGTCCCGAGTTGTATTCCTGACATGGTTGAAAATTTATCATTAATGAAAATATGAGTTTAGCCTTTCACATTAATAAATAAATGGTCGGGGAATGGATATTTTACCTGTCCTATTCTTAAGATAGATTATTAGGCATATGAAGCTACGACAGACTTAGCAAGCCGGTAGTGGAAAAATATTTGACTTGAATAAAAAATTGACCCAGGCCAAAGGCATTTTTTAAAACTAAACTATAAAAAAAAAAACAATATAAATTAACCGGGTAGGTTTTTTCAACCCTGGTTTAGATAAAATGAAACCTTTGTCAAGGGATTGAACATCATGGCCAATTTACTCCCAAGAGGCAGCCATTACTATTTTCCCCAGTGGCAGCAATGTAAATTGTGAACTGAATTCTACTTTTAATTGTAAAAGCCATTTTGTTTGTTCCCTTTTAGTTATTCATGTCAGCGATTCCTTAATTTCTTCCATTTATTACTAATGAATAAAATTAATAATCACACTTAGGAGGGTAATGCTGTGGTAGATTTTTTTTTAGTGTCATGTCTTACTACCAATTCTTGTTTTACACCCGTGGTAAAAATTGTTAAGACAAACACATTTAAACACTATCTTTAACCAGCCCCATGTGAATTCCTCAAAATTCAATGAGAAACTCTGATTTCACAAGTAAACCACTGGCTGGCAAAAGGTAGTGTTTAAGCCTAATTATGTGTTTGTGAGTTGTCTCAACAATTCATGTCAGCACACTATTATTTTAGACAGTAAGAGAACCATTTAAATCAGATTATCTGATTTTCAGTTATCAAAATTTTACTTTCACATGCAAATCTGATTACTGTGTTTGTATTGTATAAGAAGAATATTCCAAATTTGGCCATACATTTAAATAAAAGATCATTTGGATTCCAAACCAAACATTGTGCCTATTACTTTTAATACAATATTAATATTCAATGACTTTGTTTCTGCAGTCTATAGCCTATTAACTGAAGCAAAGGTGTAGATAGTTTTCAAAGATTTGAATTATGATATTAGGTGTTAAAGAGCACCAAGTGGCATGTATAAAAAAATAATTGTTAAACCTATGGAAGATCATATGCACAATATATATATATATATATATAACATAATTTTTGATGACTAAACTTATTTTAGGATATAGTTTTTTTAGCACCATGCCTTACTACCCATTTGGGCTATATGCTTTAATTGAGAGAAAATGATTTATAACCAACCCTTGCCCTGGAAACAGCGGTATGAACAGTGGAGGGGTTGGCTTTATTGGGTACTGTGGATCAGTCACACTTATAGCCGCAAAGTGTGACCACACTCCAGAGTGGAAACAAGGTCAACTTTCACGCTTGAAGGTGAATATCGATGAGTTAATTAATTAGGCACCATAAAACTGAATTACTCTTTCATTGTATTATTAGATAGCCAGTAAGGTTTGTTTGGATAGTATAGGAAAATAGTTCTTATCCACGAAACAACACTATAATAATGTATAGTATAATACAAATAATAATAATAATTAAATAACTTAAAACAGATCAAATATGAAAAATGAATAGATGCACTTATAAATTGGGTATATATACAGTTGGCAATTCGAATTATCAAAATTCAGATTGTCATTCTGTATTTTGATTTCACAAAGGTTAAATTTATATTATCATATGAGCAAAATTCAAGAAAGATGATAGGAAGAGGTGCAAAAAATATAGAGGAATAACATTGATATGTCAATGTGTGAAAATGTATGAAAGGATTCTGGAAAAGAGTGTGAGGAGAAGATAGAGGAGCAACATGGGTCTAGAGGAAAGAGGTCGACGATAGATTTAATATTTGGAATTAGACGTCTGCTGGAAAAGAAACACGAGCTTGGAAAGTATATGGTAATCACATTCATGTATGTTAGAAAGAGCATAATATGATAGTGTTGATAAGTCTAGAAAGCAGTGGTGGAGATTGGAATAGAAAGAATAGTGGCTATGTGAGTAAGGAATATAATATGTATGATAATTATGAGAGTTGTGTAAAGACGGAGAAATGGTGGACGGACTAATTCCATTTAAAAAATTCGAGACAAGCAGGGGAGTGTCCTATCGCCATTACTATTTGTATTGGTGAAGGAAATGATCATTACTTGGGTGGAAAGGAAACTGGGTGAGGGTAAAACGAAAGCAATGATGTTTGCTGATGACTTGATGGTATCAGGGGTGAGGTGGTGGGGAAGGAAAAGGAAGTGCAGGAATGGAATGAGGAAGTGAAAGAGAGTAGAATGAAATTTAGTAGTATGGTGAAAAGTGAAGTAATGGGATGACAAAACAGAATATGACCAATAAAGGTGATAGAACTGGTTAAAGTAGATTTGAGGCTCGCAAAGAATGTAAAGTATCTTGGTAGTGTGATTGAGGCAGAAGAAACTAACAGAAAAGATATACCGGTAGCGAGATGATGGCAGCTGGGAGAGGTTTTCTACAGGGGTGTAAGAGACCTACTATGGAAAAGAGAGGTGCCTCTTAAGTGTAAGGAAGTGTTGTATAGAGTATACTTCATACCCATAGCTACGCATACAGCGGAAACTTGGACTTTGGATGTAAAGAAACAAAAAAGTGGAGGCCACGGGAATTAAGTCTTTTAGGAGCACGCTAGCTGCCACCAGAAGAGATGTGATGGGCTAAAAGCATTTAACACTTCACAACAAGATATGACTAATTTACACTCTAATCCTAAATAAGTTTCTATTACAACGTTATTCAACCTCCTTCTATAATATCTTTTGACTCATCATGTTCTCCGTTTATGTACCTAGCTTTGTTTTCACATTCTAAATTGTGAACTGCCTCCATTGCAATAACGTGACTAAATGGCTGATTCAACTGAATTTATAATCTGCTTTGAAAAAAGTAAATAAGATCTTGCGCATACGCTCTACATGCTCCACAGGTACTAGAGTGATGGGATCATCCCAATCCTGGGAACATTAGAGCGACAACGTTGGGGAAAGAGTGATTTCCCCGTCCACGCCCCTCCTTTCATTGATAAGTTTGATCATATAAATTATAGTTTTTCATCCACCTTTTTTTGTACTCTTCGTCTTCACTTCGCCTGTAAGAAGTAACGCTATATACAAGACACACGCTTCAAGTAGTACGTCCGTAGAGATGGTATGGATGGTCTCGCGCTACCTTGACGTAGATAGGTTGTAGAACGTTATAATATCTCTTTTGAGAAAATTTGTATTGGTTGTGACTTGTGTATTTAACTATGCTTTCTTTTTGCTAGCTAGTTTTGTTAGGTTAGGTTAGCTTTCCTATTGTTACTAGTATGTAGGGTAGTATATGGATTTCTTCTATAGAGGAAGTTTGTCTTGGTTTGGTTGCGAGCTTCACGGGCATTTAAATATGTTATCTTTTGTAACTAGACACTGTAGTTCTATTAGGATTGTAACCCACCCCCTTATTATATCACCCACTAATAACAGTCAGGCTGGTCACAAGAGAGTTTATCTTATTAAAAAAATAATAAAAGTTCTAAGAGTCAGTGAGACATAAATAGTGCTAGGCACAGGATTAGAAAATAACAATCATTGAACCATAATTTATGGAGCATGCGGTACTCCTCATGTTCTTAAACGGTGACATAAAACAAATCTTACAATCATAAGTTAGATTGACCTCCGTAAACATCCTCCGAAAGTAATAATAAAGGATCGCCAAAAGCACTAGTTATGTTAAAGGCATTTACACGCGCCACCACCGGCGGTTCTCAAACAGTGAACAAAGAGTCCTTAACAACATATATCTCTCCAGCCGTAATTGGGCGTAATATAAACAAATAAACGAGAACTCAATTTAGAAGTAAATGCCACAACTGGCTACATTTACGTTAAATATAAAGCACATATCAGTGAGCAAACCTGCCGACTCGTGGACCTACATTTAACCTACATATTATAATCTTGCAAATAGTGTAACACTAATAAATTAACTTCCAATAAACAAGAGATATAACCATTTAAATGTACATAATTGGCAGAGCAAAGTATAACGCCACAAGAGTCAATTATTGACTTAAGATGGCGGCGCTTCAAGGTATAAGACCATCCGTGAAGTGGAAGAAGCAGAAAGTACATAATTAAATAAAAGAGTTCTCTCAATAGATCACAAAGTGACGTTAAATAAATCATTTGGTCAAACCGAGCAAATATATATATAAAAAAATCCATGACCCGCAAGCCATTTAAAGGAGACCAGGTACAGTTAACCTATCTTAGCAACAAAGTTTCTCACCAAGGGATCGCAGAGTAATGTGTACCGGCATTACAGAAAGATGCCCTATATATACCAGACATATGAGGCCATGTGCTCTCAAGGCGCGGAACCAAAGGTGGGGGAGAGGAGTAAGGGGTGGTAACCTTCTAGAACATACTCCACTAGTCTATGCTTATTTCAAACGGCGTGCTCAACAATATTCTGATAGTCTTTGAACACTGCCGGTGACGCACACCCAAACTGCGTATATCGTCAGTCTTCTTTTTATTTGGGCGTGGTGAGGAATGTAGCCAGGCCTCTCGAGTTAGTGTGATGTTATTAGTGCCAGGACGTGTTTATGGAGTTGAGCGGAGTGGAGCGTGGCCGATACGAGGTCAATTGGGGCCGTAATGGTGAGCCAAACAATATTTCTTTCGTCTAAGTGTTGCAACAGGGTTACAGGATAGTTTAGATAGCCAGTGATTTTTCTTTCAGATAAACTTTGTATTGGTTGTGACCTATCTAATTAGATATATTTTCTTTTGTAACTTGATAGCTCTTTTAAGATAAATATAGCTAGGCACCTGTTGTTAGCGTAGAGCTTTTGGTAGCGTAATAAATTTAATCATGTTGACTTATTTACAGTAGTGCTTTCTCTGAGATGTGAATTGGTGTGACAAGAGCTACCTTGTTTTCTATAAAATTATGATAGTTTATAAACGACACTTTTAAAGCTAAAGTAAATAATGTTATTATTTGTCTCCATTCACGTCATAATAAATCTTTTTTACTACCGGTACTTTAAAATTTATAATAGAATTCAATAATATCTACTTTTTCAAAACGGTTTCCATTTATGGCTATTTTCAAGTAGTATTGCACAAAATTGAAACAAACCATTGCAATTTACAATTATATTATATTATATGTACATAAAAATTTACTAATTTTAAGAAAACTAGAATAGGCTGGTCATTGATCGTAAAAACCAGGAGTCATGCTTGGATTTTGTGCATCTAGAAAAATACTTGAACTTTACTGTCTGTCATGAATTTAAATGAGAGGGCCACTCTAAATGGCTTCTAGGGGCATACAAATTTCAAAAAAACTATGGGGATGGACCATTCCAAATACCTTTAAGACATCTTATTTACTAATATTTTTCAGTGAAGGACTATTCAAATGACTTCTAGAGGTACTGTATATTAAAAAAAAAATCAGGCAAGGACCACTAGGGCCGTAATATAGTTGTTTGGGGCTTGTATATCTGTATATTGTTTTATTTTGAACTACGTTTACTGTGTTGTTTTGGCGCCAAGAAACTTGGTTGGCGTCTGTTGTGCTTTCTGTTAACGGGATCCAGCGCACTCGCATTACTGGTCATGGGCAGCAAATCTCGCTTTGAATGTCGTACCGTGTATATCTTAGAGTGTAGTATACCATAAACATTCCGTGGTTGTGAATACTAGACTATACAATCCACTTCATACCAAACAATAGTTCTCTGGGGCCCCAAGGCAGATCATGGAAGTGTGGCTCCCTATAAGAAAATATTTAATATAGGGGTAGCACTCAGCAGTACCTTAAACATTAGTTTCCTTCATTGAGAAAACTATATTGTTAAATCTAAAATCCGAATTGAGTGATCTAGATAATTAATTTGTAGATAGTTGATTTTATGATATAGATGGTAATACTGACGATCTAGATAATAAGGTTTATGATCTAAATTGTTAAATATATTTACGATATAGACTAGTGCGATTTAAATTTACGACCACAGATGGTTTAAATAACGATATAGATAATTATTCTAATGGCCTATTTATCTTATTGCATGTAATAAACATAGCATGGCTAGCCGATTCCTACATGAATTATAATAAATTTGAGAACCTGTTTTATATTATAGGTATATGCATATTGTAATGTAATAAACTTAAGAAATTAAAAAAAACACACTTTATTTACAGTAGTAACTCTAGTAAATTCTTGAGGTGACTAAAATTTTATCCTTTTCTTCCTTGTTTTTACCGTTTCAAAATCATCTATCGTCTTTCTAAAATCTATTTTATGAGCTCTTTCATTTTCGATGAACAGCAAAGCCAAACCACTTAGTATCTCCTGTCCCATTGAACTACGCAGATAGGAGAGAGTTTTTGACCACCTTCAATTTCAAGAATGATCGTTCCTCCTTAGTTACAGTCACTGGAACTGAGATGTAAATAATGGCGATATTTCTTCAGAATTTCTTTTGCAGAAATCTTCTACTTTTTTCCGAATTTCTGTTTCTGTGGACTTTGTGACACAAATTGTGGTTCTAAATCTTCGTATGTCTCTACAATCGTCTTCATGCCTTGGAAACGGCTCTTAAGTTGGATGAAAGAGTATCTATTATTGGTTAAAATACAATTGCACGAAAACGGTGCTCTGGATCACACAATATTTCATCTTGAGACAATTAATCAAAGTAAGTTTTAACTTTTTGAATTCTTTTACAACAAATTACTTAGAAATTCCCCATTTTGCAGTTATTTCTGAAGGCTTCCATGAATAAATTTAATTTTTTGGTCTTCATTGGTCATGGGCCTCCCTTAAGTGCAAATTACCAGGGGCCCAAGGCACTGCCCAGATTGCCCAGGTCTAGTTACGGTACTGAGTACCACTATAAATAACTTCTATAATCATCCAATTTTCAAAGTTTTCCCAGTCGAAGAATACTTTAAGTATACACTAGAAACAATTAAATTTCAAAAATAAAATTCAGGTTAAGACCACACTAAATATCTTATAAAGGTATTCAAATTTCAATTTTTTTTTTTTTGGGAGGGGGAGGACTACTCCAAATATATTGAAGAGGAGTCTAATTTTCAAAAATTCTTTCACGAGGACCTCCCAAAATATCTCCTAAGGGTATTTTATTTTCAAACATTTTATGGGTTCACGTGTACCCCTCCTAGACTTGGAGAACACATTTTAAAAACTTTTTTTGTCCCCCCCCCCCCACTCACCCGTAATAAATAATTGGGTACAGCAAATATGTATGTATTCTACTTGTATAACTTGCCTGCTCTCTATGGGTGGCTAAGGACACATCACAAGTAGATTAGTGACTGTCGATCCAGACATAAAATAAAAGTTCAATGAGGATGTAAAGTAAGTCAATGGTTGCACAATTAACTATTTTTTAAATTATTTTTTATGAAAGAGGATGGATATCTGTGGTGATTCGTGGCAAAGTCTCCCAACAGGAGATGGTCATATTTTTTTTTAATTAACAAGATCCATCTCGAAGTACGTCGAAGTTTTTTAAAACACAATTGAGTCTGCAGGGGTTATGAATGTGCAGGACTCAAATAGTCTAACCATTGTTCTTTATAATATAGCTGGATGGACATCTGTGGCTGAAATTTTTGAGCTGTCGTCTGCATACCATTGTCTAAGAGAGAAGGAAACCTTAGGGTATCTCTTTCTCTCTTTCATCCATACAAGGCAATGTGGCATTTTGACATAATTAATTAATTTGGTTGACTATATGAAATAAATCAATGTGTGATTAGTTAAATGAAATATATATGTTAGTAAAAGTTTTGAAGAACATAACAAAGTTCAAAACCGGTTATTTTTTTCTTTAAATAAGTTGATGTAGCCTAATATATACGATGATTTTTTGAAGGTAGCTCGCTTATGAGGCCTTATCTTGTACCAGAATCCTATCGTATAATTGGGTTTAGGTAGGATAAAATACCTTCCAGAAGGAAATTTCTGCTTCCGTTCTAAATGGCCGTTTATCCTACAAAACTATTATATATATATATATTCTGGCACGAAATAAAGATTTACAGATTGAGATTATTACTAAAACCAGGGTTTAATAGATACCGTACTTCCTATAAGCCTATAACCTAAATTATCATTTGAACGTAAGATTTCTACACAAAATTTGTCATTCAAACAAATGTAATAAAGTTTTAAGATACTTTATTCATTATATTTATCGAACTTTCAATGTAATATGGTTTATGAAACCAATATATAAGCTAAAAAACAACTTTAAATATAAGTGTAGTCTTGGTAGATTGCAAACAACATTGATGATAACTACATAATTATTTTAATATGTTAAAGATTTTACTAGTATTTGTACATTATTACCTGTAAAACTGAATTGTATATCCTTTAATGCAAATGTCTTTTCAAGAAAGTGTTGTATAACACTACACTATTCATCAGAGACATGTTTTCGCATAAGCACATTGAAAGAAACCGTTAAATCTCCGCCCCCTCTCCCCTCCCCACAGTGTAGTAAACGATAAACTTGAACGAACGTCACGCTTTTGTTCTTGGCAATGTGTATGTCCATCCAGTTATATAATAGAGATCAATTACTCTAATTTAGTCATTGAGTAGAAATACTCACTAACAATACTTGCTTGGTACCCACTAAAATAATTTGATGACGTGTTTGACATGCCGTTTACAAAACATTTGTACTAAGAATAATCTGTTCAAAATATCATAGGTAAACGAAAAAAAGATCTTTTAAAAAATCAGCAAAATAATTTAGTTTTGCCAGGAAAACTGAGCATTATGCTGGAATTTTATTCTAGAGTTTTAGTAGCCACCCCAAAGAACTCTGACGTGCTTAGGAAAATCTACTCACTCTTGTCTAGTCTTGCCAGAAACTTCCGATTATTCTCATTTCATTTATTACTTGCTTCTTTGTCCAAACCAAACTTCTAATAACTTGCAAACTATTTTAAGCTTTGAATTTTATAAATAATCAATTTGTTTGCAAATATGATTATTTAGAGAGAATAATTATCTTTGAATAATATAGTAAATTTGTAAACATTTAAAAAGTAATTTCGAAATATAAATTTACATGTTTGTATAAATTAACTTAACAGGTAAATGTTGAAAGTTGCAAGTGACAGAACTGGTCTAGTTAGCTGTTTTGATTAATTAGTAGACAGTAGGATGAAAGAGCTGACAACACTTAACAATGTCAGCATTGTTCTGGCAAGCATACCAATGCGTAGTATACCTATATGGTTCTGTTTTTAAAGATATCTGAGCTGACAAAATAATATCTAAACTGAAGTGTCACTTTAATAGTTTGTGGGGCTGCGAGTGATAGAACACCGGTTCATCGGGTACTTGTGCTGGAGTACAACCATCATGCCCAAGGTACCGGGGTTCATATACCGTCGTAGGACCACCTAGTGTGTCAGTCAAGCCAACGGTTAATCATTTCTTACCGAACCAGCTCTATAGTGGACTCCTAAGTAAAGTCTTTATATCTTTTTTGCCAACGTCTTATAATTTAACATTGTGTAGTATTAGCAGAGTTTTCAGATTTCACACAGGCTAAGGGATAGTAGCGCTCCGATTTGTACACTACGTTAATTCACATCTAGTTAGGATTTAGAACTAAGAGACCTCGACTCTATTGGGGTTCAAGCTGACCAACTAATCACATGTTATTAGTCAAAATCATCGCGTTTTACTTCCTGTCTGGGATGAATACATGTATATTAAGGCCCTGCCTACCCTCCCTGGCGGCGTGTTGAGCTTTCAGCTCTAAAATAGATGGCGTTGCTAACGTTATACAAACTGGTGGATTCCAGCCAACAGGTTGGCAGAACTACTGGTTTGTTTAAACAATTGGGAGACTGGCGACCACGACCGGTAATCAGTAAAGGCAGCAAGCAAACTTTTTTCCAAGAATTGAGAGAGATAAGAAGTGTAGTGCCGGACCGTAAAGTGTGTAGGCGACCAAGTTTGACTAAACGTGGGGAGACATAACGTCAAGATACAATCACACTCTCGAGCAGAAAAATTAGCTTATTCATTCCAGTCAGCTAGACGTCCACTAACCTGTAGTACCACTTTTGAATTTAGAACCTTTTAAGGCCAAAGTTTAGTACTAGTTTTGTACCATTTTGTACCCGTACCCGTTTTGAGTAATTAGCATATCAAAGTGGTGACTTTAGGTTAATGCAGTTGTACCACTTTTGAATTTTGAACTTTTTTTGATGCCAAAGTTTTGTATCCGTACCCATTTTGAGTAATTAGCATATCAAAGTGGTGACTCCAGGTTAATGCTGTTGTACCACTTTTGAATTTTTTGATGCCAAAGTTTTGTACTAGTTTTGTACCGTTTTGTAACACAAATAAGTTTTGTACCCGTACCCATTTTGAGTAATTAGCATATCAAAGTGGTGACTCCAGGTTAATGCTGTTGTACCACTTTTGAATATTTTCATGCCAAAGTTTTGTACTAGTTTTGTACCATTTTGAGTAATTAGCATATCAACGTGGTGACTCCAGGTTAATGCTGTTGTACCACTTTTGAATTTTTTTTATACCAAAGTTTTGTACTAGTTTTGTACCATTTTGTACCCGTACCCATTTTGAGTAATTAGCATATCAAAGTGGTGACTTTAGGTTAATGCAGTTGTACTACTTTTGAATTTTGAACTTTTTTTGATGTAAAGTTTTGTATCCGTACCCATTTTGAGTAATTAGCATATCAAAGTGGTGACTCAAGGTTAATGCTGTTGTACCACTTTTGAATTTTTTGATGCCAAAGTTTTGTACTAGTTTTGTACCGTTTTGTACCAGAAAGAAAAAGTATTGTACCCGTACCCGTTTTGAGTAATTAGCATATCAAAGTGAGTACTCCACGTACTCCAGGTAAATGCGGTTGTACCCCTTTTGATTTTTAACTTTTTTTGATGCCAACGTTTTGTAATAGTTTTGTACCGTTTTGTAACACAAATAAGTTTTGTACCCGTACTCATTTTCAGTAATTAGCATATCAAAGTGGTGACTCCAGGTTAATGTTGTTGTACCACTTTTGAATTTTTTGATGCCAAAGTTTTGTACTAGTTTTGTACCGTTTTGTAACACATAAGTTTTGTACCCGTACCCATTTTGAGTAATTAGCATATCAAAGTGGTGACTCCAGGTTAATGCTGTTGTACCACTTTTGAATTTTTTCATGCCAAAGTTTTGTACTAGTTCTGTACCGTTTTGTACCCGTACCCATTTTGAGTAATTAGCATATCAAAGTGTCACGTGACTCCAGGTTAATGCTGTTGTACCACTATTGAAATTTTTTCAAATAAATATCTGGTGAGGGTAGTGATAAATAATAATATATACTTATTTATCAGAGAAAAATGTATTTAAGGTAAAATTAGAGATAACTTATTTTTGAAGGTTTTGTCACTAACTATAATAAATAACCTATACGATTGAGTATGTAGCCTACGATTTTGTCGTACCATTTATTTGAGTTTATTAGTAAGCAGGTAAAATAAAAAATAACTAAAATTTAATGTGCTAAATTTGGCCACTGTGCTTTGGCTAATTTTTAAAATTTAAAGGCTAAGGAGGGAATAACATATTTTAAAAGCAGTTTCATTTCGAAGACTATAACAATTTTGACTATAAATATATCTGTTATTTTTATTACTGATATTACCACGTCATACTACCTGTTCATGTTATACGCATATATGATAATCTAATTGGGTGGTAATGAGGAAAGAAGCATTTGAGAGGTTATCTACCAGCATTTTTATTTTGGAAGATGGGGAAACAATTTAGGAAAAACTACCCTCAATAGACTCGACCAGGATTTGCACCCCAAGTGCTCCGCTATCAGCAGGCCAATTTAACACTAGTGACACCTTAGACCACTCAGCCACTGAAGTGGGTATCTGTTATTTAATACGGTGTTTACAGTTTTCAAACATCTATAGGATTTACACAATTTTCTAGAAATAAATGTTTTTGGGAATAATTTTTTATCCTATTGGTAGAGTTTAACTTGAGTAATATCTCCATGGTGTCAGCCTGCAAGCAGGCTATACCAATCGAGAGGCTGCCGTATGTTGGCAAAGATAGGGCCAACATTTTCAAGCTGAGGGTGCCATGTGGTTAGCACAACGAGCCCTCCAGACTTCTATCTCAGTTTTCTAGACTGAAGCGCTACTTATTCATTCAATAATCTCCTCATTTGTCCGCACGAGGTTGATTTTGGTTCCGTTTCAGACCCACTGCTTCACAGACAGAATTAGGGGCACTGGGGATCGAACTTGGGACTTCAGTATCTGAAGCCAGTAAATCTGACCACTATACAACAGAGGCGGTCGGGTATCAAATACTTACTTACTTTATGGCATAGGGAACACAAAAGTTCATTAATTTTAATGGTTTTAAATATATATTTACTTATCATCGGCTTCATGTCGTGGTCAATATTGCTAAAGTGCTATGACTGAGCACTGAGTGCGTAAATTAATCAGCTCTAGTAGCTTGACTAGTTCCATTCCCTGTTAGGTTGAAATTACTTAGTATTAGCGTGATACGAACTCGGCCAAGGCACAAGAGATTTTGAACATACAATAAGTGCGTTACAGAGTGTTAGTAACATTTACTTTCAGCTAAGAGCTTTTCTTTTAAAAAAAAAAGTACTTGAAATATCAGAATAATCGCTGCATTGTTATATAGAAGTATTTATTTGTATCTTAATTTTGATATTATTTCTACAGTAAATAAAATAGTATCGCTGCTCATCCATTGTACTTAAATTAGTAGATACAGATAGCCTAAGCGCAAGTAATATGCATACCATTAAAAAAACTTACCCTTTACTACAAGTTGTTAAATAATCAATTATATCTTTGAGTTTCTTTGTGCACCATTTCTTCATAAACTTGTTATTCACAAGGATATAAAATAATATTTTGTAAATACTTCTCCACCTCAAAATTTATACAATCCATTGGATTTTGTTCGAAAGCAAAAAGGTCACATATTGTTAATTATATAAAAAGTAATCACCGTGGGTACTTATTGTTCGGGATTCGATACATTTCTTCCAAAACGAGCGCACAAACTGCGAGAATGCAACAGGTTCAAATTAAAAGTAATCACATTTAACACGCTAATAAAATAAAATTAACATTTTCACATCTTGACTACCAAAAACTTCGTTCATTAACTTTTTGAAAAATAACTTATTCCAAAGTCCAATGAGAGTCAAATCCTAGACCGTAAAATAAAAACTAGTATATAAAATTATACTGAGAACGTCTCCAAATTACATTTAGACCAAACTTTATTTAAAATAACTATGTTTGATATGAGCAGGAATGTTTATTTTTATTTATTATAATAGTGGATTAAAAATTCAATGTACAGTAGTTTTCATTTACTTTGAATATTAACACTTATTATTACAACGTGTAGTGCTAAAGAATGAGAAAACTCAAGAAAGAATATAAGATAAGAGTGAAGAATTTTACATGTTTTACTGTCTCAGTTAAATAAGGGCTAATGTCATAAAACTTTGTGTATGGAGAAGCATGTCACTTTTTCTTTGAAAATAATGTGTCACTAGAGTAATACTCTCATTGAAGTAAGTAGGGACCAACTATATTTATTCACACAGCAGGAAGACTTTGTGAGTATTTTAGTTACTGAATATATTAAGATGTTTAATAGTTTATATTTAATTACGCAAATTTTCATAATTGGACATTGGCCCTTCTTATCCTAACGTACATGGTATTAATGTTTCTTTGACTCAAGAAGGTCACAGAGATTAGTTTAACCCTCCATTGCCGCCTGCATTCCGATACAGCAGGTTAGCCAACGCTTGCAAAATGATACTAGCTTGTAAATGGGTAATGATCATACTAACGGCACCTATTATCAGCTATGATAACTAGTTGCAGAAGGAAAAGTTGTATTTAAAACCATGTATTTTGACTAGAGAGTCGACTTGGGAGTCGTTAGAGCTCAATATCGTCGTGATTATTGAAGCTAACCCAAATTAAAAAATATGTCTAAAAAGAAAAAGAAATTATTCATTAAATAGTATGTTATAAACAAACACTCTAGCTTAATTGTACAAAGAAAATAAATAAATCCATTAATAATTTTTGTTTTCCCATTTAAAATGCATTGAAATGGAAACATTTTAATGAAAATATTTCAATAACTATTTTTAGCATGGTTTGAAAATTCCATAAGAATTATGAAAGATGCTCAGATATGTTACTAAAATAAATATGTTGATGTATTTTAACATCTTTTTATATTATTTGATAACTTTTAATTTTTATCTCTCATCCTTTGCTAACGCAGCACCCCAACAATGGTTAAATCAAAATCCCTAAGGCAACTGTAAGTAAACAACCATACGCACTAATAAAAATGAATGTATCGCTTCCTATCGCTAAACAACGTTTTGAATAAACTCTAATAATTGTGTAACCAAAAGTGCCTTTTTATTGCAAAAACCAACAGGTTATGGGCCCAGGCACGTAACGACATTAGTGCGTGATTGATTTTGTTAAAATAAATTCACTTGGTGCGATATTTTTGGAGAAAATCCGACGAGACATTTTGAGGTTAGGACGACGCCGCCACGCTCACAATGGACTCGACGAAGATTATCAACGTTGGACTTCTGGAAGGAAAAGGAAACTGGAATACATGGCGATATAAACTGAGCATTTGTTTACGAGGTATCCCCGGAGCGACAGACGTAATTGAAGGCAGGTTAGTCAAACCAAGGGCGTTGTCAGATGAAGCGACCGCGGCACAAAGAGCGGAGTACCAGACATCGCTCGACGCTTTTAATAAGGCAGACAGCCATGCGTTGATCGTTTTAACCGCAAATATGACGGAAGAGACACTTCAGAAAATAATGCGTCTCAAGTCAGCCCGGGAGGTGTGGCTCGAACTGCACAAACTCTTCGACGGCGTCTCCGAAGACAAGGTTTACAATTTATGCCTTAAGTTCTTTAGTTATGAAAAAGCCGTTGAAGATGATATCGCTACGCATGTCTCAAAATTAAAGAATTTGTGGAGCGAACTAAAGCAGGAAATGAGTAACGACGCCGAGCTAACCTCAAATTTGCCAGATTTATTTATGATCTGTAAAATTTTAGGTACGTTGCCTGAAGATTACTTTTCATTCAAGTCGAGCTGGATGCTGATGTCAAAAGCTGACAGGACAATCGACAATTTGACGAACCAGCTGTGTGCCTACGAGAATGCACTGAAAGGCAAACAAGAGTCATCTCAACAAGAAGCCCTCTATGTTAATTCGTCAAAGCAGCCAAACAACTCGCACAAGAATCAGCAAAAGGGTGACAAAAAGAAATTTTGCACCTACTGCAAGAAGAAAAATCACCTAGCAAAGGTATGCAGGAAGCGAATCGCGGATGAAGCACTTGGCAACAAAGCCAGCAACTCGGAAAATCCGGAAAAGGGTGCAAATATGATCCTGACTACGGTAGCCTCGACTGTGATGAACTTGGAGTGCAACTCCAAGTTCTGGTATGTAGATAATGGAGCAACAAGTCATGTTTCTAATAACAAAAATATTTTTAGGACGTTCGAGTCTTTTTCTACAAACCACACAGTGATCACAGCAAATGGCGTGAAGGTTGCGGCTATTGGTAAAGGCGACATTGACATCGAAGCAGAAGTCAACGGCAAGATGCACAAGCTCACGTTGGCTGATGTATGGTGTGTTCCCGGGATCCAGAGAAATCTATTCTCAGTCCTTGCAGCGCAGGATAAGAACAAGGAAAGCAGGTTCATCTCGTCTCCAGAGGTTTGCAACTTCATCGTCAACGGCGAAGTGAAACTGACTGGAGTTCGTGAGCGGTTTGGTGGACTCTACAGGCTGAATGTGAAGAACGTGAACGACATTCCATCCAATGAAGTCAACGCAACAGAAGCAAACAAACTTCTCCAACTTTACCATGAACGATTCGGACATCAGAACAAGCGACACGTGAAATCCCTTCTGGACAAGCTGGGAATTCATGTCAACTTGGACAGTGAACTTTGTGAAGGCTGCGTCTATGGCAAAGCTCATCGTCTGCCTTTCGGTACGAGGTCTAAGACAACGGAACCGGGAGAGCGGATCCACACAGATGTTTGCGGTCCATTCAAAGAGTCCATGTCAGGATACTTGTACTTCGTCCTCTTCAAGGATGACTACACAAAGTTCAGGACCATCTACTTTTTGAAAGAGAAGTCCGAAGTTGCAGAGAAGTTGGCTCAATTCGTTGCGGAAGTCAAGACTCTTGGACACAACATCAAAGAGCTGCTAAGCGACGGTGGCAAGGAATTCGACAACAAGCATGTCAGAAAAATCCTACAAAAGGAAGGAATTGTTCAACGCATTACGATGCCCTACACTCCAGAGCAGAATGGCTCCAGTGAAAGAGAGAACCGCACCGTGGTTGAAACTGCTCGAGCAATGATGTATGCTCATGGAAAGCTGCCTCAGATGCTTTGGGCCGAGATGATCAACACAGCAGCCTATGTTCTCAACAGGACAGGACCTTCCCGAGTTGATGGAAAATCTCCCTACGAGTTGTGGCATGGCAGTAAACCAGGTCTGAAACATCTTCGGGTGATCGGATCTACCTGCTATCCACACATTCCAAAACAACAAAGGAAGAAGATGGATCCAAAAGCAATCAAAGGAATTCTCATCGGATACGACAAAGACGACGGCTACAGGATCTTCTGTGAAGAGGAAGGAAGACTCATCAGATCAAGAGATGTCATCTTCGAGGAAAAGGTGCTAGAGCATAAAACGACAACTATCTTCCGGAAAGTCTCGACTCTGCTGCTGAACCAGTGGATTCAACTTCTGAAGAAAGTCAAGAAGATGATGACAAAACGCAAAGCGAAGAAAATGATGATGAATTCTGGGATATGAGTACTGTTGATGAAGAAGAAGGTCTAGATGAACAAGTTCCAGATAGTGCTCCAAGTCCAGATGAAGAAGCCATCGTCAAGCGCCTTCGTAATCGTTCGTCGCTCAAACCTCCAGAGAAATATCAGGACTTCGTGATGCTTCTCTCTAGCCCTCTTCAGGAACCTGGATCCTACAAAGAAGCCATGCGATCGGATCAGCAAGATCGTTGGAAAGAAGCTATGAGTCGTGAGATGAAAGCTCTTGAAGAGAACAAGACTTGGGAACTGGTTGATCTACCCCCAGGAAAAAGAGCAATCTCGAATAAATGGGTCTACCGGATCAAAACCAACGCCGATGGATCGATTGATAAATACAAAGCCAGACTGGTCATCAAAGGCTTTTCACAGCGGAAAGGAGTGGACTACGATCAAACCTTCAGTCCAGTTGCAAGAACATCAACTATAAGAACTTTACTCAGTGTTGCTGCCAACGAGAAGATGAGACTAGCACAAATTGACGTCTCAACAGCATTCCTCTATGGTGACCTCCAGGAAACCATCTACATGCAGCAACCTGAAGGACATAGTGATGGATCCAACCGGGTTTGCTGCCTGAAGAAAAGCTTATATGGACTGAAGCAAGCTCCTCGATGCTGGAACAAAAAGTTCAGCAACTACATCGTCAGCTTGGGATTCAAGCGAAGTAAAGCGGATCCCTGTCTGTTCGTGAGACAAAAAGGACAGAAGAAGATGTTTTTCGTTCTTTACGTTGACGACGGACTGATTGCAGCTGAAGATGAGCAAGAACTTCAGAAGTTCATCAACGATCTGAAAAAGGAGTTCAAAATCACCTCCATGCCGGCGTCTTATTTTCTAGGATTGGAAATCAGCCGAGAAAAGGACGGATCAATTAGTGTGAGCCAGAAACACTACACGGAGACCATACTCGAGAGATTTGAAATGACCAACTGCAAAACTGTATCTACTCCAATTATCAAGGACAACGATGCAGAAGAAAGTCCTCCAAATCCTGACTTCCCCTACAGACAAGCTGTTGGAGCACTTATGTTCTTGATGTGCGGCACACGACCAGACATCGCATATGCTGTCAGCGTGGTGTCCAGAAACCTCGAAAATCCAACCAACCGTGATGTTCAGAAAGTAAAAAGGATTCTGCGGTATCTGAGAGGAACGACAGACTACGGACTGATCTACAAATCCAACCTGGAAAAAGGTGTATTTGATTGTTTCAGCGATGCAGATCATGGTGGCTGCCTAACTACAGGACGCTCTACCTCAGGAGTGCTCTGCCGGTACTCTGGGGCACCTATTTCGTGGATGAGTCAGCGACAAGCCTCTGTTGCCATATCCACAACCGAAGCTGAAATCGTAGCTGCCAGTGAAGCTGCGAGAGAGATGCTGTGGACCAAGCGGCTTCTGAGCGAACTTGGCCATCTGAAGTCGACACCTACTCTGCAAGTTGACAACGAAGCAGCCATCCGGCTTGCACAAAATCCTGAGTTTCATCGAAGAACAAAACACATTCGGATCAGACACTTCTTTGTTCGCGAATTGGTCACCGATGGAGAAATCAACATTTTAAAAGTTGACACTCAAAATCAGCTCGCGGACATTTTTACAAAACCATTGTTTTCAGTTCATTTTAAATTTTTATGTAACAAAATGGGAGTTTACAAGTTATAAAATAAGGGAGAGTGTTGATGTATTTTAACATCTTTTTATATTATTTGATAACTTTTAATTTTTATCTCTCATCCTTTGCTAACGCAGCACCCCAACAATGGTTAAATCAAAATCCCTAAGGCAACTGTAAGTAAACAACCATACGCACTAATAAAAATGAATGTATCGCTTCCTATCGCTAAACAACGTTTTGAATAAACTCTAATAATTGTGTAACCAAAAGTGCCTTTTTATTGCAAAAACCAACAAAATAAAAAACAACAATGTTGAATTATTAAATATTTTTTTTAAAACAATTTTTTGTTTAGAACCGTGCATTTATGGGTAGGCAGGGCCTTAATTGCGATATTGGGGTGGTGGGGATGAAGGTTGAATTTTTAAGGAACTGTACCCACATTTACGTGGGAGAGTAGAAGGAAACGATTCAATAAGATCTCCCCAAAATACCCTCATCAGGGATTTGAACCCCCAGAGAGAAGCGTCTAGCTGGTTGAGATGACTAGGCTAATTTTTCTGCTCGAGAGTATGATTGTATTTTGACGTTTTATCTCCCCACGTTTTGTCCAACTTGGTCGCCTACACACTTTACGGTCCGGCACTACACTTCTTATCTCTATCAGTTCTAGGAAAAGTTTTCTTGTGGCCTTGACTGATTAGCGGTCAGAAAGCCTCCCAGTTGTTTAAACAAACCAGTAATTCTGCCAACCTGATGGCTGGAATTCACCAGTTTGTATAAACTGTTAAAAATAATTTCAATTAATATAATAAAACACACTTGTTCCAGTATCAACATGAATATATGAAGAATAAAGCATTGGGTCGTAAAGCATACATCTTACAAAAATATTATTTCTTTATTAGCCAACTTCTCATACTAATTTGTTCATTTCCCCATGTGACATTACTATTTTAATGCATAGCCACATGTTTTTTTTTACTACAATATGTTATGTGTATTGAATAATGTAGGCCTAGTATTTTTTCATTTCAAATCGTAAGCAAACAAAATTATGCAAGTGATTTATTAAATTAAGCTAGGTTAAATCGTTCTTGCAAATAATGTGACTTGTGATCAGCTGTTTGGGAAAATAAAAATAAATGAAAAATGTTCAGTCATGAACACCAGCATTCTTGAAATAAATGTACCTAATTTCTAGCCTCTAACAAGGTAATATTCTTTAGAAAAGTGTTGCCAACTGTTGACGCAAACTGATTTTATTCTGTGCGTTAACGCTAGAAGCAAAGTCGAAGCTAAAACTAGCGGACGATACAAAGTGTGGTGGTCATAATAACCCAGACGCTATCTTTTCTTCGAAAGTGAAGCTAACTAGCGGTAGCAACTAACTTTGCGTCGAATGGTCATAATAGCCCTGCTGGCCCGCATTTTTTTAATCACGTGCATCCACCATTGATGGCGTTCACTTGAGCTCTGTAAATCAAAACAAACATTCAAACAATGCTCAGTGGTTATGACAGAAGATAATATAATTTATCATTATTTAAATAAAATATATCTATCTATATAAAATAGTGCAGTAGTAAATTAGCTATTGCTTTGATATAAGTTATTTTATGAATAAAACAACAGGGAAGTTTTTTCAAAAACTAGCTATTCCCTCTATTTAATAAAGAGTTCAAAAGTTATAGCATGAATGTGGATATAATACACTAAATAATTAAGGCCTACCGCTAAAAAAAGTTGGAAAATAGAACATTTAAAGGACAAAATATGGTAATATTATACATTAAGCTACATGGCATTTCAATATAAACATAAGGTATTACAAATATATTATATCAGCTAACATTTGTTTTTTTTAAAAGTAGGGCCTGCGCCTAGTTATAGCAAACTTTCCATTGTGCTTAAGCTTGGATGAAGTCTTAATTACTTTTTAAAGACCGTATTTAGTTGTTATAGGCTTAAAACAATCTTTTTGCTGTTATATTAGCCTAAAGGCACTCTTGAACAGATGAGCTCCATTTTCAAATTTAAATTATAAAAATATATTTAACAAATAGACAATGCATATTTTAACAATATAATGGTTTTATAGCACCGCGTCTTATTATTACCAATAACAGAAGTATGTGCCGTTGCCTTTGGTAACCCTGCAATGCATTGCTTATCTATCTTAAAACTCTTTTATTCACATCAAACATAGCCCACAGTATAAATAGTATCTTCATTTTAAGTTTTTTCAACCCAGTTTTTAGTAGGCTAATTAAAAAAAAGTCCAGTCAATAATTTAAAATCCCACCTTTGATGTGCACATTTTTGTGCACAGAGACTACTTATTTTAAGATTTCAGCCCTATGCATGCACTAAGCCCTAAATTTTGTGCATGCACATGACAAGAAAGACAAACAAACTCCTCTGTTTTTTCTAAAAAAAACTTGGGTTATGTACGCCTATATAATAATCACTTTAACCCTTTTGTTCCATATTTAAATTTTACTTCTTACCTTAAGAAATGCTAATTTTATTACAAGTCAAAAATGTAATATATGAAAATTCACATGATGATCATGATTATGATGTGATTTTCAACTAGTAATGCATTTTATATATAAAAATTTAGCATGGCTATAATTCACATAATATATATATATATATAATATTGATTTTATACAACACATTATTCTTTATTTTACTTGCAACCCACAATAGTGTCAAACTAATTGCTAAATGAGGATTTGAAAGGCCTAATGTAATAAAAAGAAAACTTTAAAAAATTAGATTACATCAAACCCGCCTTGGTGGCGTAGTTGGCTAATGCGCTTGTCGTGTTGAGCTCGACTGCTGAGGACGGGGAGATCGAGGTTTGAATCTCGGTCGGGTGAACTTGGGGTGGTTTTTCCTAAATGGTTTTCCACTCTCCCTCCACGCAAATGCGGGTTCACTTGCTCTAATTCAACCTTCCCAATTCCTAATCCATTAGCGTAATTAGTACTTAAAGCGTATAACCCGAACGGGTAGTAAGACGCGGTGCTAAATATAAAATATAAATATAAAATATAAGATTACATCAACACAACTTAAAAATTTTTGTGCTACAGTGATACTTTTCTCAGAATTGTTTATATATAAGATCATAATATATTATATTTGTGTTAGCCATATAGGCCTAACTTACTCTCAGACCCAGAGAAAAATAAATTTACTACAGGTTTGTGTTTGTAATATCTAACATAAAATTCTCAAACACATGCTAATAGAATTTTACTATTGCCCCATAAATATTATATTTATTACACTTCACATGGTACGAATTCATCAATCATAAAGTAAATGTTACTAACACCTAGAATAACTGGGTAAATATCACAAATACTACAATAATAAATCCATCAATAATGTTTTCTGCCACATAAATATTGCAGGTGTGCTACAAGTAGTGAAATGCGAAAGTAAACAAGTGCTACTAATGTTATGATTTAGCAGCTGGTAATTGACAGTTATCGAAACTAACACCAGATGTCAGAGGCACACGAGCATGATAGTATGAAAAATGCATCATTATAATACACTTGTGGCTATTTCCGACTGTCTCAGCAAAGGTAGATAAAGTTTACATGTTGTGGGGTAAAGTCGATTTATGCAGTAAATGGCTATAATGCTGAGATCAGATATATCCGATTATTGCAGGAAAAGGGTTAATGGATTAGGGATGAAGACAGTTGAATTTAGAGGAAGTGTATCCACATTTGTCTCAGTGCACACCCATTT
>JBCFYV010000997.1:17500-86259 GCA_039000515.1 Timema cristinae | reverse complement strand
ACGATATTTTGAATGACGTACCATCTTATCACTAAGTCTTTAACAATTTCCGTTTTTCCCTACGGTGAAACCCCTTTCTCAGGACAGAAGGGCAAGCCCCGAAGGGCGTCATTACATTTTGGGGTATCAAGATCACCTGCAAGATATCCCCTATCCCATCGCCTCCCACGTTTAGCACGTTCAAGCGTTCTTTTCATCATTTCAAGCCATCTGAACCCCCCATAGGAAATTTGAGCTCACATGAAAAAGAAAGAGCCCCCTTACGCTAGAAAAACGAGGAAAGACTCTGGTTTGGAAAGGGTCAAATGAACTCTAAACGATTTTTCTACAAAACGATTACTACAAACAAATTCCCCCTCGAATAGCTCCCCAATAATTTTGCAATCTCGTCATCATAATTTTGGGCCCACCTGGGTTTTCTCAATGACTTGACGCTAAATGGGGGCCGTAAGGACCACCGGGGGCGACCAAACGTTTTTTATCAAAAATCCGAAAGTTCTCAAAACGTCACAGTAAGGTTTTTCCGGAGAGGTGGTTCGGTAACCCAAAAATTCTTGCTTCGAAAGCCCCCAAACCCTAGCGGCTTTGCCCCGGTAAGGACCGTGGCGCGTTTAAAATTTTCTTGCTCGGAACGGTCCGTTCAGTCGCTCTGTCAAAGCATGGGGCCCCCCCACGGCGACTAGTTTTAAAACCCCTCAGGAAACTCGAAAAAAGTGCCGTCGGGAAGTCCATTTTTCCCGGGGACACGGCGCATCTTAAATTTTTAAAGTGACCCCAAAAACCGGCGAAAATTTCAGATTACGAACCCCATTTCCCCCAAAACCAACCCCCGGGCAAAACCCTCGACCCGGAAAGGTCTTTCTCTACTTCAACGGGGGATTCGGGGAAAAATTTCCCAAAAGGAAATTTTGGCCCCCGCCGAGACTGGGGGCTTTTAAAAAATAACACCCTCGGCGCTACCACGGAAAGCCGTCCCGTGACAAAGATCCATAACGCGGATACACATTCGCGTAGGTTTTTTTCACAGATAACAAAGGTGCCGATTGAGCATCTCTTTGGCAGGTGTTACGGGTCATTGGGAAATACGTCTAAAATTCAAATACCGCTTGCGGAAACACAGAGCTTCACAAAAGTTTTTCAACCTTTTTTCCCCAAATGCCGGTACTCGAGAGATTACTTAAAAATGCATTTGTTACATCCACAAAACTCTGACTCGAACTTTCCCTAAAAAAACGTGTCGGGTCAACTTTTTTTTTAGGGCGAGTAAACTCTCCCAAATCAGCGACACAATAAAAACCTGTTTTTCTCCTGTTGTTTTTACTGGGAAAGCCGGAATTTTTTTCCCCTTTTTAGGGATTCTCCTTTTCCGCCCCCAAATTTTTTACACGTTTTTTTTATGGTTTTTTCAAATTTATTTCGTCAGAAAAAGCTCAAACAACGGTCACAAAAAAACCCACGTCCCTGTAACTTGGGGTTAAATTGGATTTTAAACTACGAACCCAATATATTTTTCCGCCCCCTGATTTTTCATAAAAAATAACGCCCCAGCACCCTTTTCCTTTAAAGACGGCGGATGATGGTTTACAGTAACAAGTATGGCCTGCCAGAGATTGATGGCCAACAGTAATCAAGTATAGCCTTCAGAGGAGTGATGGCTTACGAGTAATCAAGTATAGCCTGCCAGAGGAGTGATAGCTTACAGTACTCAAGTATAATCCTGGCAGAGGAGTTATAGCATCACATAATCAAAGTATAGCCTGCCAAATGAAGGGTTGGCTCACTGTTACCAGGTAGTTATAGCCTGCCAGATGAGTGATGGCCTATTACCAAATTTTTCCCCCAAAAACTAGGGAACAAAGCCTGCCAGAGGAGTGCTGGCATACAGTAATCAAGTATAGCCTCCGAGATTGAGTGATATATTACATAATCAAGTATAGCCTGCCAGAGTCGTGATGGGGCTTACAGTAATATCAAGTATAGCCCTGGCCAGAGTCGTGATGGCTTACAGTCACCATGTATAGAGCCTGCCAGAGGAGTGATGGCTTACAGTAATCAAGTATAGCCTGCCAGATAAGTTATATCTTAACAGTAATCAAGTAGCAGCCTGGCCAGATGAGTGATAGCTTACAGTAATCAAGTATAGCCCACCAGAGGAGTGATAGCTTACAGTAATCAAGTATAGCCTGCCAGAGGAGTGATGGCTTACAGTAATCAACTATAGCCTGCCAGAGGAGTGATAGCTTACAGTAATCAAGTATAGCCTGCCATGGAGTGATAGCTTACAGTAATCAAGTATAGCCTGCCAGAGGAGTGTTTGCCTACAGTAAGCAAGTATAGCCTGCCAGAGGAGTGATAGCTTACAGTAATCAAGTATAGCCTGCCAAAGGAGTGATGGCTTACAGTAATCAGGTATAGCATGCCAGAGAAGTGATGGCTTACAGTAATCAAGTATAGCCTGCCAGAGGAGTGATGGCTTACAGTAATCAAGTATAGCCTGCCAGAGGATTGATGGCCTACAGTAATCAAGTATAGCCTGCCAGAGGAGTGATGGCTTACAGTAATCAAGTATAGCCTGCCAGAGGAGTGATGGCTTACAGTAATCAAGTGTAGCCTGCCAGAGGAGTGATGGCTTAGAGTAATCAGGTATAGCCTGCCAGAGGAGTGATGGTTTACAGTAATCAAGTATAACCTGCCAGAGGAGTGATGGCCTACAGTAATCAAGTATAGCCTGCCAGAGGAGTGATGGCTTACAGTAATCAAGTATAGCCTGCCAGAGGAGTAATAGCTTACAGTAATCAAGTATAGCCTGGCAGAGGAGTGATAGCTTACAGTAATCAAGTATAGCCTGCCAGATGAGTGATGGCTCACTATTACCAGGTATAGCCTGCGAGAGGAGTGATGGCCTACATTCACTAGTTACAGCCTGCCAGAGGAGTGATGGCTTACAGTAATCAATTATAGCCTCCCAGATGAGTGATAGCTTACAGTAATCAAGTATAGCCTGCCAGAGTCGTGATGGCTTACAGTAATCAAGTATAGCCTGCCAGAGGAGTGATGGCCTACAGTCACTAGGTATAGCCTAGCAGAGGAGTGATGGCTTACAGTAATCAAGTATAGCCTGCCAGATAAGTGATAGCTTACAGTAATCAAGTATAGCCTGCCAGATAAGTGATAGCTTACAGTAATCAAGTATAGCCTGCCAGATGAGTGATAGCTTACAGTAATCAAGTATAGCCTGCCAGAGGAGTGATGGCTTACAGTCTCCAGGTATAGCCTGCCAAGAGAGTGATGGCTTACAGTAATCAACTATAGCCTGCCAGAGGAGTGATGGCCTACAGTCACCAGGTATAAGCCTGCCAGAGGAGTGTGATGGCTTACAGTCACCAGGTATAGCCTGCCAGAGGAGTGATGGCTTACAGTAATCAAGTATAGCCTGCCAGAGGAGTGATGGCCTACAGTCACTAGGTATAGCCTGTCAGGGTAGTGTTGACTTACAGTCGTTTGGTATACCCTGGTAGAGGAGTGGACCCTCATCGTTGGTAAAAATTAAACATTTCTGAATAAAAGGCAGTTTATAGTTAAGATATTTATTTTATTTTAAAGCCATTATACACTTACACTAATGTCAGATGTGTTGAAATAAAACAATTGAAAATCTTAGCATGGTGGTCATTATGTAAACGGCGTGTACACATCACATGTATACTTACAAATAAAAACATATTTGATTAATAATATAATTGGTTTTTAGCCTTTTTTTATTAAAAATTATAACTGTTTTAACCTAATACATAAAATATGTTGTAAATCCAATTACACTAAATATTTTCGTGAAACATGTGGTTTAATGATAAAAGAGAAAATACCAAAGAGAATGATGGGAATTAAATTTGTAGGAAAAAGACCACAAAGGAGGCAAAGCAAAATATGTGCGGAAAAAAAATATTATTATATAATTTTATAGTTTATGTGTCTTCCAAATATGTATACATAACGTCAAGATGAATAAAATTGTGTATTTGTCAGGCACCACTTCTAGGATCTAGAGATAATAATAATATTAATAATAATAATTATTACCTTTACCTCGGCTAACTTTGACAGAGAGACGATGACTCTTAATACTCGAGACCACTGGGATATCTACAGGAGTTGAAAGAATACTTTAAATAAAACATGAACAATTTAAATAAAATGGATTGTTGAAATAAAATGTACTAATTTAGACCACAATAAAAATACATAAAATAGACAATTATTGAAACTTGTGTGGGTTTATTATTGTTCCCCCCCCCCCCCTTTTTTTTTACCACATCCCAATCCTATCTATGGAATTCCGAATAATTCTAATTCTAATCTGACAAAATAAAAATAAAATATATGATATTACCTACATTATTAAACAAAAATCTATCACTTAAAATAACAATATCTGAACATGGTTGGATTTATTTTGTGTACTTGCACTTTATTTCAAGCCATTGTTCCACCTTAAAATTAAATTTAGCTTTGATTTCTGATTGAAATATGGGCCAATTAATAAGTACTAATGTTTTATTCATAAAAACAAACACATAATTTTGTTGATCACAATAACCAATCTGTAAATATAAACTTTAAACCAAATTGTTCTAATATATTTAACAAAATTTACATTTAAAAAATTAAATAATCTGTAAATTATCCGAAATATTTTGGTATTTGTAAAAAAAAAAAAAGTGGGTTATTCTTAAAGATCATGATAAAACTAATCTCTGATTTTCATTTATAATTCAATTTTCCTGGTTAATTTTTAAAAAAAATTCAAACTTTCTATATATTGTCGTAAGCAAACAACGCTTAAATTAATTTTTTAGATAAATAAAGAAACTGTGTTTTGAACCCGAACACTTAAGACATTTTTTAAAATATTCAAACTAATTAAAACAGTTTTACAAATATATTTCACACTATGAAAAGTATACTTGGAATATTTATTTACAAATATAGCTCACATACTAAAAGTATGCGTGGAATATTTATTTACACAAAACAAATTAGCCACTTGACCAACAAAGAAATTCAATGTTCCCAAATATATATATATATATATATATATATATATATATATATATATATATATATGATATATTATATTATATAATAGATCTTGATATTATTTTAAATATCATTTAATGTTCACAAATATATTTGGACAAAATAATATATAAAATTTACATAAATTAATAGGTTGTTACGCTTTAAATATCTAGGTAAAAATAATGGGGCATCAGCTTGCGCATCACGGCGTCTACATCAAAATCATCGTCGGAGTTTTGTTTGAATTTAAACTGGGGATGCTATTGTTATTATCGGCATATTATTGTCCATTGAAGGTCTTGGAATCCTAGTTCTGTTAGGCTGCATTGTGCGCCTCCTGCCAATACGCTCGGTTCTAACCCCAGAAGGCCACGCGTGTGAAATGGGGGGGGGGGGGGGGGAGGTAATATGAGAACCTGAAGTACCTGGAGACCGCAGGTCCTGGAACGTGGGTGGCAGCGCGTCCTGGGGTGCCTGATTGTCTTGCGTGTCCTGGAGGGAACCAAGGCTTTGGCCCCCCGGGACTGTATGTCAGGGATTGGGACGGAGACCCACACGTCCTCAGGAGTAACGGTGGTTGGAGGCAACAGCTCTCTTGAAGACCGTCAGCAGACAAAGTTGGCCAGATAGGCGACCATAGCCTCCACAAGGTCATCCGCCAACCTCAGACTTTCCCTGGTCTGCGCGATTTAAGCCGCCTGCTCTACGACCGTTAGTCCACCAGCGCTCCACCAGCTCGCATCTATGCAATTAAGCTAGATTTTATTAAAGTGTTTATTAAAGAGTGTAAGGTACTCCACAGGTGCATTAACACATAGCTTACCATACCAAGAGCCAAACCTAGATTCTCTCAAGGATTGTAAATGCTAAAATGTATCATGTATAAACCGGGTGTGGTTTAATAAAACTGCAAGGTGCGTGCTACTCCAATATAACTCATGTTGGACAATGTTCATTGTACCGTAGAGTAGGTAACAAGTAGGTAACATAATATATTATTTCATTTATGATCTTTGGTGGAGTGTTTCTACAACACTGTAAAGACCAATTATATAGTTTAACAAAGCTTACGAGTTTTTTTTAGTGTGTCTATAGAGCTATAACTTACTTTCACAAATCTTACGAGTTTTTTTATTAAATCTTTATTTTAATATAAAATTGTGGTGCACCGTACCATTTATTTATATAAGTTATTGTAGATATATAATAATATTAATACATTATTAGCCAACTTATTCATCAACTATTGAGAAAGGTTCTTCTTGTCGATGAAAATCAGATAGTTATTTTAATCATATTATAATTACAAGCATTTAAGAAAGTTCTGATTTTGGGCACACATAATAGTAATTGTTTTCTTGCTTCAACTCCGAGACCCAAGACCCCTGCTAAGGAAAATGATAGTCACCTATGAATATATATATTTTTTTTAAGTGTAATTAAAAAAATCACCCACGATATTAAATAATATTTGTCAAACAGGGAATAGAACTGCGACTCCCTCTCACAGGAAGATCACTATATTAAGATTAGAACCCTTAGACCCTCTAAATATCAGCACTGTTTTTCCGCTCTGATAGTTTTGTTTCAAAAACATATCAACAAGTCTTTAGGTAGAAGGCTTATTTGTCAATCGTGACACCGAACCACAGGTAGTGTAGCCAACGGGACAGCTTGTGTGTGTATGTGTGTAGATTTTCTCTAATTTCTACCTTCATTAGGCGTGTAAACCAAGCATACAAATAGTAAAAAGTGTTACCGGACACTTTTTACTTATGTGTTTTGGACTAGATTTAATTTTAGAGAATACTTCAAATGTTTTGCGAAATTATTTATATATATCAAATGAGAGATTAAATAAGACTAATAGTCACATGTAAATAACGGCATTGCTTACAAACTCACTAACCTAACACTTTAGACATATAGCCCCATTCGGTACCATTGATTTAAATTAAATAGCTATTATCGAATGCACATAACGTAGAAAGTGCCAGTTTAAAAGAATATACAAAATAAAAATAAAATTAAATGAAGCTTTTCTAATCTATGTACCAGAACACATAGTATATTGAATCAAGCTGCTAATGCCTTATAATCGGTTATATCAATATTTTGAATCAAACTTGGTTTTAGGACCAGATTAAACAAATGTTAGTCAATGCACAAAAATTTTATAGGTGGAATTTAAAAATGATAGCGTTTGGAAAAGTCATAAATAAACATCCAAGTTAAAATTAAATCATTGAATCAGTTAGATGATGTTATTAGTAGCTTAGATCAAAATTGTGAAGTAAACTTGGTTTGGCAATAGACTAAGCAAAGGTTATTCGATACACATATATTTACTATCAGGAATTTAAAAATATTAGCTTTCAGGACAGTGACAAATTTAATCCTGGCAAATATACATCAAATCTAAAATTAAATTGCTCTCTTTTAAAGCTATGTAACAGAGTGGCTTAATACGGGAGCAGGCAAAGTGATAGACAACAAAGTGGTCGACACGAGAGGACAAAGTGGTAGACAGCAAACTGCTAGACACGAAGGGGAGCAGGCAAAGTGATAGACAACAAAGTGGTCGACACGAGAGGACAAAGTGGTAGACAGCAAACTGCTAGACACGAAGAAACGACGTGGACCAAGTGATCGACACGAGCTGGACCATGTGATAGACAACCAACCGGTAGACAAAATGAAAACAATTATTTGGAAGGCTGGGTGGGTCAAGTGGCCGACACGACTTGGACCAACTGCTAGACAAGCTCATGTATAGGAGTACAAAGTGATAGACAACCAAGCGATCGACACGAGAAGACCAACTGCTAGACAAACTTTGATATCATCCAGTTAAGAGTGGGCTAAGTGACAGAACAGTTAATTCAATACACGCTTGTCCTTGATTTCAAGTTATTTTCACCTACATTCTTACTTTAGCAAACCCTACAAACATATGTCAAGTAGTGTAAGTATGGTTTGACCTCCTAAATAACACTGTATGTTAGGTGTAAGTATTGTTTGACCCCTAAATAACACTGTTTGCTAGGTGTAAAGTATTGTTTGACCTCCTAAATAACACTGTTTGCTAGGTGTAAGTATTGTTGAACCTCCTAAATAACACTTTATGCTAGGTGTAAGTATGGTTTGACCTCCTAAATAACACTGTATGTTAGGTGTAAGTATTGTTTGACCTCCTAAATAACACTGTTTGCTAGGTGTAAGTATTGTTTGACCTCCTAAATAACACTGTCTGCTAGGTCGAAGTATTGTCTGACCTCCTAAATAACACTGTATGTTAGGTGTAAGTATTGTTTGACCTCCTAAATAACACTGTTTGCTAGGTCTAAGTATTGTTTGACCTCCTAAATAACACTGTATGCTAGGTTTAAGTATTGTTTGCCTAAATAACACTGTATGCTAGGTGTAAGTATTGTTTGACCTTCTAAATAACACTTTATGCTAGGTGTAAGTATTGTTTGACCTCCTAAATAACACTTTTTGCTATGTGTAAGTATTGTTTGATCTAAATAACACTGTTTGCTAGGTGTAAGTATTGTCTGACCTCCTAAATAACGCTGTTTGTCAGACGATCTAATAAGGTTTTAGAGTAGCTTGAATAAGAGTAATCATTCCGACTGAGTGGATTGGGTTGATAGTTACCATACCACCCTTGTGATCTTTGCATCTAACTTTTACACTAATGCGGGATTATTTCATCTTAACTTAGCTCCTTATTCTAACCCATTAATAAACCTGGTGCTAACGCAACATCAACCAAATATTCTTAGCTTCGATGGTTGATGGTCTAAAGCGTCATTCTCAAAATAGACTGGACTATATCAATGACGGGGATATCAGGCTTCAAATCCGGCCGGGTGTATGGAGGGTGATATTTCATTAATGGTTTACATTCTCCCTACATCAAATGAGAGTACACATCTTATAATAACAACATTTCTTCTTTAATCCATTAGTGCAATTAGAATTTTTTTTTAGCACTGTGTCTTACTACCTGTTTCGGTTATACGCGTATTTACTAATTACATTAATGTGTTGAGAATGAGGAAGATTAAATTTATATATAGTGCAACTGAATTTGCGTGGTGGCTGGGTGGAAAACCTTTTAAGAAAAATCAACCTCACAGTACCTGGCAGAATCGAACCCTGATTATAAGCTACCCACTTAATTTCTGGCAGTGGCTCTTTTATATAAAATTTTATTTAATCTTGTTAGTTCTTAAAGTATGATTTTACCATTTATAACAAAACGTTTGTCTACTTTCCTCGGATTCGATAATTCGTTTCATTCAGAGAAACATTCTTTATTTTCAGATACCATATTGTATGTATCAAAACCTATTATTTATTTGAAATTATAGCTAAACTAGTGTTAGAAAATATGTTTTGAAGAGTGCAATGTGTTAGTAAATTATTAAAATTAAAAATACGATGGTTTAAGTTTATACACATATAAGGGGACATCACCCTTTTTGGGCTAGTTAAATCTAGGGTGTCGGGAGGACAGCAATTTCTAGGAGGATCCAGACCATCCTTATACCCAACTCTCTAAGCCCATGTTTATCACTTTGTTAGTTTTGAAATAACTTGTCTGTCACTTGAGCCACTCTTAACTGGATTCATCTGATGTTTGTCGAGCAGTTGGTCCTCTCGTGTCGACCGCTTGGCTGTCTATCACTTTGTCATCTTATATGGGAGCTTGTCTATCACATGGTCCAGCTCGTGTCGATCACTTGGTTCATGTCATTTCTTCGTGTCTAGCAGTTGGTCTTTTTACAGATTTGTTCTCTCGTGTCGACCGCTTGGTTGTCTATCACTTTGTACTCCTATACTTGAGCTTGTCTAGCAGTTGGTCCAAGTCGTGTCGGCCACTTGACCCACCCAGCCTTCCAAATATTTTTTTATAGCTTGTCGAGCAGTTTGTTGTCTAGCAGTTTGTATGGTGCCGACACGAAGAAACGACACGGACCAAGTGATCGACACGAGCTGGACCATGTGATAGACAACCAACCGGTAGACAAAATGAAAACAATTATTTGGAAGGCTGGGTGGGTCAAGTGGCCGACATGACTTGGACCAACTGCTAGACAAGCTCAGGTATAGGAGTACAAAGTGATAGACAACCAAGCGATCGACACGAGAGGACCAACTGCTCGACAAGCTCAAGTATAGGAGTACAAAGTGATAGACAACCAAGCGATCGACACGAGAGGACCAACTGCTAGACAAGCTCATGTATAGGAGTACAAAGTGATAGACAACCAAGCGGTCGACACGAGAGAACAAATCTGTAAAAAGACAAACTGCTAGACACCCAGAAACGACATGGACCAAGTGAGCGACACGAGCTGGACTATGTGATAGACAAGCTCCCATATAAGAGGACAAAGTGATAGCCAAGCGGTCGACAGGAGAGGACCAACTGCTCGACAAAATCGAGATGAATCCAGTTAAGAGTGGCTCAAGTGACAGACAAGTTATTTCAAAACTAACAAAGTGATAAACAGGGGCTTAGATAGTTGGGTATAAGGATGGTCTGGATCCTCCTGGAAATTGCTGCCCTCCCGACACCCTAGATTTAACTAGCCCAAAAAGGGTGAGGTCCCCTTATATGTGTATAAACTTAAACCATCCTGTTTTTAATTTTAATAATTTACTTACACATTGCACTCTTTAAAATATATTTTCTAACACTAGTTTAGTTATCATTTCGAATAAATAATAGGTTTTGATACATACAATATGGTATCTGAAAATAAAGAATGTTTCTCTGAATGAAACGAGTTATCGGATCTGAGGAAAACAGACAAACGTTTTGTTATATATGGTAAAATCATACTTTAAGAACTAACAAGATAAAATAAAAAATTATATAAAAGAGCAACTGCAAGAAACTAAGTTGGTAGCTTATGATCTGGGTTCGATTCCGGTCAGTTACAGTGAGGGTGATTTTTCTTAAAAGGTTTTCCACTCTGCCACCACGCAAATTCAGGTACACTATAAATAAATTTAATCCTTCTCATTCTCAACACATTAACGTAATTAATAAATAAGCGTATAACCAGAACAGGTGGTAAAGACACAGTGATACAAAAAAAAAAAGCTAATTGCACTAATGGATTAAAGAAGAAATGTTGTTATTATAAGATGTGTACTCTCATTTGCATGTAGGGAGAATGTAAACCATTAATGAAATATCACCCTCCATACACCCAGCTGGATTTGAAGCCTGATATCCCCGTCATTGACAGTCCAGTCTATTTTGAGAATGACGCCTTAGACCATCAACCATCGAAGCTAAGAACATTTTGTTGATGTTGCGTTAGCACCAGGTTTATTAATGGGTTAGAATAAGGAGCTAAGTTAAGATGAAATAATCCCGCATTAGTGTAAAAGTTTGATTTAAAAATCACAAGGGTGGTAACTATCAGCCCAATCCACTCAGTCGGAATGATTACTCTTATTCAAGCTACTCTAAAACCTTACTAGACCGTGTGACAAACAGCGTTATTTAGGAGGTCAAACAATACTTACACCTAGCAAACAGTGTTATTTAGGAGGTCAAACAATACCTACACCTAGCATACAGTGTTATTTAGGAGGTCAAACAATACCTACACCTAGCATAGTTTTATTTAGGAGGTAAAACAATACTTACACCTAGCATACAGTGTTATTTAGGAGGTCAAACAATACCTACACCTAGCATACAGTGTTATTTAGGAGGTCAAACAATACCTACACCTAGCATAAAGTTGTTATTTAGGAGGTCAAACGGCACCATACAAACTGCTAGACAACAAACTGCTCGATAAGCTATAAAAAGATATTTGGAAGGCTGGGTGGGTCAAGTGGCCGACACGACTTGGACCAACTGCTAGACAAGCTCAAGTATAGGAGTACAAAGTGATAGACAACCAAGCGATCGACACGAGAGAACAAATCTGTAAAAAGACCAACTGCTAGACACGCAGAAACGGCATGGACCAAGTGATCGACACGAGCTGGACCATGTGATAGACAAGCTCCCATATAAGAAGACAAAGTGATAGACAGCCAAGCGGTCGACACGAGAGGACCAACTGCTCGACAAACATCAGATGAATCCAGTTAAGAGTGGCTCAAGTGACACACTAGTTATTTCAAAACTAACAAAGTGATAAATATGGGCTTAGAGAGTTGGGTATAAGGATGGTCTGGATCCTCCTAGAAATTGCTGTCCTCCCGACACCCTAGATTTAACTAGCCCAAAAAGGGTGAGGTCCACTTAGATATGTATAAACTTAAACTATCGTGTTTTTAATTTTAATAATTTACTTACACATTGCACTCTTCAAAACATATTTTCTAACACTAGTTTAGTTATAATTTCAAATAAATAATAGGTTTTGATACATACAATCTGGTATCTGAAAATAAAGAATGTTTCTCTGAATGAAACGAATTATCGGATCTGAGGAAAGTAGACAAACGTTTTGTTATAAATGGTAAAATCATACTTTAAGAACTAACAAGATGAAATAAAATTTTATATAAAAGAGCAACTGCCAGAAACTAAGTTGGTAGCTTATGATCATGGTTCGATTATGCCAGGTACCGTGAGGGTGATTTTTCTTAAAAAAAGGTTTTCCACCCTGCCACCACGCAAATTCAGTTGCACTATATATAAATTTAATCTTCCTCATTCTCAACACATTAACGTAATTAGTAAATAAGCGTATAACCGAAACAGGTGGTAAGACACAGTGCTACAAAAAAAAATTATAATTGCACTAATGGATTAAAGAAGAAATGTTATTATAAGATATGTACTCTCATTTGCATGTAGGGAGAATGTAAACCATGAATGAAATATCACCCTCCGTACACCCAGCTGGATTTGAAGCCTGATATTCCCGTCATTGACAGTCCAGTCTATTTTGAGAATGACGCTTTAGACCATCAACCATCGAAGCTAAGAATATTTTGTTGATGATGTGTTAGCACCAGGTTTATTAATGGGTTAGAATAGGGAGCTAAGTTAAGATGAAATAATCCCGCATTAGTGTAAAAGTTTGATGTAAAAATCACAAGGGTGGTAACTATCAGCCCAATCCACTCAGTCAGAATGATTACTCTTATTCAAGCTACTCTAAAACCTTACTAGACCGTGTGACAAACAGCGTTATTTAGGAGGTCAGACAATACTTACACCTAGCATAGTGTTATTTAGGAGGTCAAACAATACTTATACCTAGCAAACAGTGTTATTTAGGAGGTCAGACAATACTTAGACCTAGCAAACAGTGTTATTTAGGAGGTCAGACAATACTTACACCTAGCATAAAGTGTTATTTAGGAGGTCAAACAATACTTACACCTAGCATACAGTGTTATTTAGGAGGTCAAACAATACCTACACTTAGCAAACAGTGTTATTTAGGAGGTCAAACAATACTTACATATACATTTTAAGCAAAATCTGTAGATCCGTTCGAAAACTTAGGAATTAAAAACAATCACTCATTGATAGACTATCCTTAATTTGAGAGGTAGGGTCAAAATAAAAAAAAGTCTTGAAGAATATCCTTATAAATATAAATATCAAGTTTGGAAAAAATCCATTCAACCGTTTTGAATCTGTGGCCAGGGAGACAAACAGACCGACAGACATGGGAACAGACATAATTGTAAAATCTTGGCACAAAAAGCTCAAGAAATCACACTACGGGGCAATAAAACTTAAAGCTTACACTTGGTAACGCGCTCTACTTTGTATTTCACAAATTATTTCAAAAATAATCCAAAATTCCAGTGACTTTATATTATTTATCTGTCTCTTTGACTTTTCCATGTAACACCCAATTACTTTACACTATTTTTCATGAGCGTAGGAAGAGTTTGGTTATGATTCTTTGGCGTGGTTAGGGGGTCCAAATTGTATGCTTCTGGCATGATATTAGGACTACTGAGAGTAAGAAAATTATTTTAAAAAGTGGCGGCGGAACCTTATTTGTGTGAAGGGTATCAAAAAGGGTTTTTTGGGAACTTTTCTATCTCTCCTCTTTCCCCCAGTTAATATTTCAAAAGTAGATGCTTAGAAGCTAGTGCTCCTCAAGTGGAGAATTTTTTTTTAGAACCATAAGCTTTTTTTTTCAAGATATTTAGTGTAGACTTCTCCAGTTTTTTTTTTTAAATTTGGATAGTCCAAAAGACTATTTGGGGTAGTGCTCCTTCTGCAAATTTTTGAAACTGGATGCTTCTAAAATCTATTCTAATAGTGCTCAACCATAATTTTTTATAAATTAGATTACGTAGAATCTATTTAAACCTCCCCCAGAATTCTTTTGAAACTTGGATGCCCGTAAAGTAATTTTAGGGGGATCTTTGCCAGATTTTTTTAATGGAATTTTTTTAAATATCAGATGCAGCTAGAAGCTATTTGAAGTATTTGAAAATTTTTTGAAAATTCTATGCTTTTAGATGATCTACTACCTATGAAGATTGGAAAACAGAATAAAATCAAGATAATTAGTTTCTCAAACTGACTTATTTAAAGACTCTTTAACTATCAACATTAAAAACTTTGGTGGAAGTGGGATTTTGGAACATCCTAACCCTCCCCCCCCTGTCCCCCCACACACACTTCCCTCTCGCTACGTTCTTGCTATGTTCCTATCTTTTTAGCCTGCTTCTTTTTAGGATAAACAAAAGTTCGTATCAACCCTGTCAAGGTTCATATTGTGTAAGGCATATTAAAAAAACCTTTAAACTAGGGTTGATTAAAATACACTGAGTATACATACATCTACCTAGCCCAACTTTTATAGTGTGCGTGTGTGTGTGTGTGTGTATATACATTAATATGCCTTATTAGTCAACAAGAAGAAAATTACTTTTAAACAGATATACTGCAATAACAATGCATGAATGTATTTGTTAAAAATCGACCAACACTTCTTTGTCAAATGTTCTTCACAACGCCTAAATAGACTGCATTTTACAGTAACGCTTCTAATAAATAGCGTACATGCAATAAAATTTAACCCATAAAATACATCCCTAATTAGTGAGTTATGACTTGTGATAATAACAGAAGTACCAATATAATATTTTTACGTAAGATTCCAACATAGAATTGTACAAGGTGAAATAATAATATGAAAATATAATACATTAACTGCTGGGTTCAAATCAATGTTATAGTTTATTCCTTGTGACATTTGTTTGGGGTTATAATTTCTGACACTGACACTTGCACACACTCAGATAAAAACGGACTTACTGTTAGGTTTCAAAGAGATGCCGCTCTTATCAGTCCGTGCAGGTGCTGTACTCGTGACCTTGTTATATTTAGGGCAAGATGATACTACAGCAAGACTTTCTGCCTTTTTAGAGAGAGACCTTTGACCTAGCAAACCAAAGCTCTACAGCAGGCATGTCAAACATGTGGCCCGATCCATGATTCTGTGCGGCCCACGGACCTTTTTGAGAACCATATACAAATGTGGCCAGATCCATTTTATTATATACATTGTAGAAATACGCCATTTTATATTATGACATTTAGCTAGTAGGCATTATTTGGAGAAATATTGCACTTGAGGACCTAATTTTTACATTTACTCACCAGAGATCGGAGTTTGGAATAATCACACTGATGGGGGGAAGGGGGGGGGGGGAGAAAAAATAATCAAGTCGTAAATTAATTTTGTAATAATTAGTAAGGACTTTGAATTTTTTTTTTTCTAATATGGTAATAATAAAGAATTTTCTGATATGTGGCACCCTAAGCATTATCAATATTAAATGTGGCCTTTTTGATCAAATGAGTTTGACACGTCTGTTCTACAACTAGCTATCATCCAGTGCGGTAAGCGAGAAATTGGCCACGCAGACGTTTAGCTCTAACGCAATATTTAGTTATTACTTACTTATTCTATGGCATTAGGAAAGCAAAAAGTTCATTGCCGCACTTAAAAAGTACGCCACCTATCCCTCTTTAGTTAGTTGTATCCAGTCCACCTCATTACACCCTATTTCTTTCAGGATGCATTCTAATGCTATCCTCTACTATGTGTTATTTCAAAATATGGTTCACGCCATAATAAAGTCAAAAGATTCAGACATGGCTCTTTTTTCTTAACAATACTATATCTCAAGTTTCATTAATAGAAAAAATGTGTGAAAATGACCCATTATTCTATTTCCAACGACATTTTAATCATATTCACGGAGCTATGAGACCAGGCTTGATGGAAAAGGGTTTTAGATTTAGTCTTCCTCTAACAAATACAGTAATTATTTGATAGGCTCACAACATAACATTATAAGATATTTGAGAACTAACAGCGAGATTTCCTTTTTGCCTCGAAATAAGAAGTTTCGTAGTTTTTTTCCCTCTTTCTTATTTAAATGATTTAAGGTGGCTATAAGTGAAGGCTGAAAGAGATTATAAGCGTATACATAATAGAGAAGTAGTTCCAGAAAACGTTGAATTGTGAATATTATTTTAAAAGTAGGCCTATTTATCATATATATCCTAAGTGAAATATAAAGATCACATTACTTGATGTGTGAATTCCTTAAAATGGTTTTAGTAACTTTTAACTGTTAAATACTGTTATTACTACCAAATTTATGGCTAGAAAGTACCTAAAACTGTTTTTTTTACTTTTGAGTTCATCAGCATGACTGTATTATATATCTTTTCTGGCCCCAAACCTAACAATATAAAATCACTACCTATACTTTAATATTTTCTTTAAAAAAACATATGCATGCTGTCCAAAAATATTCACGCTGGTCCTCTAACTTAGGTAAGTACACTATTCAAATGTTTTTAATGAATAATAAATTTATATTAAATTAGAGAATATTATCATTTATAGCCTAGATACAAGTCAGGTAGAATCATTTATTGCTACAACCATGTAATGATATGAAATTATACATATCAATATGTTATTATTCAAATCTATATTCAAAATTACTATATTTAATATTCGAGCGGGCAGTAAGATTTATTTGTGTAGAACTGTCGAGTTGTAAGGTGTGGTGAAATCCTTCTACGTCTCTATTTAAAAAGACAACGCACTTTCCGTGGAAAGAGACGCACCTGGATGACCTCACCCCTTTTCTTCTAGGAAACCTCGAGAAGGAAATGTCGCTTGATATACCCCTTCAAATGCGCACATCTCCTCACTGCTGGTGATCCTTCCTTCTCGACAAGAACACGTATAGCTAAGATTCATTTAACGCAATAGTCGGGCTTTTATCAAAATATAAAATGCGTGTGATATCTAGCTAAAAGTAAACAGTTTATTTCATTTAAAATTAAAATAAAAGACTAAAAAAAAACAACACCAGAACATTTTAATTTATAAAATAATATAATTAATTATTAAAATAATATCACCCTTACGATGGCGTATAGACATTTATTATCAGGCTAGCGTTTTAATTATTACAATAATGGCTTCCCAACGCGGAGGGCCTGATAAGCTGAGTTAAAAATATATATATATATATATACATAAATTCAGTTCACAACCCGAGAAAGTGAAAGTGAGTGCTCAAAGAACAGTGAAAGTGCCACAAACAGCTTAAGTACTTTAAAAAAAAAAAAAAAAGGTGACTTAAGAAGAAGAAGTTCCAAACCAGGTGACTTCAAAGGAGAACTTCCAAATCAGGTAGCTTCACAAGAAGGTCAGAGCTTCTAGACTTCAGGTGAAGTACGCAGGGAGAATCTTACGTAAGTCATCAACAACAACAAAATTGCATTAAATATGGAAGAAACGGACAGTAGTAGCAGTGAAGATAACCTTCCCCTAGCACAATATTCCCAAACAATAGTAAAAGAACATTGTTGTTTAGAACTATCTGATCAGGAACAAAGTGAACAACAAACTAAGAAGGTATTTTGAACCAATAGCTCATAAAGAAGAAGACTTAAGGGGGTTGGAGAATGTTTCAAAGGTAGAAGGTATAGCTCAACAAACCACCTCAGCAAATGACCTCAATGTAATATTAATGCAGTTAGTGCAGCAAATGAGAGAGAGTAGTGAAAAGAGTGAAATGTTAAATCAGCAAATGAGAGAGAGTAGTGAAAAGAGTGAAATGTTAAATCAGCAAATGAAAGAGAGTAGTGAAAAGTTGAGTCAGAAAATAGATGAAAGGTTTGACAAAAATAGTCAGGAGCTACAAAAAAATAGTCAGGAGCTACAAAAAACTAGCCAGGAGCTACAAGAAATAAAAAAAAGGTTAATGAAAGCAATGAAAATAATCAGAAACTAAACATTAAGTTTGATGAAAAATTTAAGAATGTAAATGAACATTTCAACAGGTTAGAACAAGAATTACAGAGTAAATTTCAAGAAGTACAAAACGACTTTGACACAAAATTACAGAAAGTACAACAACAGACTAAAAGTGACCAAATGCAGGTAAGGGACGAACTACAGACGCTTAGGGAAGACTGTAGAAAAGTCAGAAAAGCAGACGAATGAGCAGATAAAATAACTCAAAAATGCAAAGGGAAACTTGAAGTTTAGACAGGACTCTTTAAATTCTAAGGTAAAAAACTACTCAGTAAAGTTGCGAAAAAATAAAAATGAAATTCTAGAACAGGTGCAAAATTTAAAAGAACGGTTGTGACTGTTGAAAAAGAGCAACAAATATATAGTGATAACCTTAAATTCCAAAATGACCTCTTTGATGGACACACTGTACCAGATGTGTACATAAAGGAAATAGTTGACCACCAATTGGACAAATTTAAGGACAACTTGACAGAGACTGTGGACAAGACGTCACAAACAGTCAAACAAATGCGACAACAATTAGAACAGGCTAAGTCAAAATATGACGAGGTAGTAGAAAAAGGGACGCTAATTACCACTAGTGCCTTAGTATTACCCAGTACAGGCATACAGAATCAATTAATGGAATCTGTACCCACCTTCAGTGGAAATAATGATAGGGTGCATGCTGTACAATTTTTGAAAAAGATGGATAGACTTTTTGAAAATAGTAAACTCACTGAAGCACAAAAAATAGCATTTTTTAATTCAAAGTTAGTAGGTGACGCTGAAGCGTGGCTGAATAATCACGAGGCTGAATATACATCATATGAAGCAATAAAGATACCTTTTCGTAAAAGATTTTGGTCCGTGTATAAGCAGGACAAATTAGTAAATTAATTTTTACAGGCCGGTATGATCCACATCGAGGGCCTATGTGTGACTATTACAATAGATATGCCATGCAGGCAGGGAATTTGGACATCCCTATTGACGAGGAAAGATTAGTAAATCAGTTATTGCATCACTTCCCACGTGAAATACAAGATGCTCTTATAGCTGCTAGAGTAAAAACTAGCGTTGAAATGAGAGAAATTCTTGAAATATTTGATGAGCGCTCTAGGAGAGAAAGGTCAAAACCACACATCAAGATAGCTCATTTCAAAATGGAGGAAACCATTTAAATTGGGAGGGTAGACATAACCAGGCACGACCTATCCAGAGATCGAACCAGGAGTCGAAAATCGAACTTGGGAAAATTCCAATAATCAGGGAAATTATTCTAATCCTAATTACAAGGGAGAGTTTTCTAGACCACCAGGGGATAGAATAAACTTAATCCAAAGAAAAGAACACAAGGGTAACGTTAGTCAACAAAGAAATCAGCTGATGAACACAGACCTTGAAAAAATAGAACCACACCCACTAAAAACCCATGTCATTGTTCATGAAGAACCGGGACAAAACTTTCAAAAAAATGGTCATACAAGTCATTGAGTTGCCCGACAATGACAGCCACTCAAGTTAGAGAAAGGGCCGATACATTATAAAACTGTCAAAAAAAAAATTTGTAAAAAAAAAAAGATGGGGGGGGGGGGGGGGTTAGGCTATGTTTAGACGCTAGACGAGCAAATCATAATTAATATATAATATTAATGTTGTCCATTGATTTCCACAATCGCCTGGCAAATTTCATTGTTATGTCAAAATAAAGAGAGTTTCATATCATATAATTTTAATATGTAATAGGTGTTCAGAATTGAACCCTAGGTCTGTACACAAAGAAGAAATACATTTACCTTGTAACTAAATGCGACTTAGGTTTGTAGTTACTAGAAATCCTACGCAGGTTTGTAGCGTTGAATGTATATCAACGTTAGTTAGTAGTTAGTTACTAAAAAAATACGACGAATATTTTCTAAGAAAATATATTGTTAAAAAAAAAAAAAGATGGACAATAACCCTTCTCCATCATATTCAATTCTCAGAGAAAAGGATTTCTTTGACAAAGAAATGTTTAAAGTAAACAACTATAAAGGGCAGTAAGGCAGGTAGCATTTTTCTACATGAAAGTAAAAAAAAAAAAAAAAATTTTTTTCCCTCTCTCACATATCTCTTTCTCTTACTATATTGTAATAGAAAATAGTTTTTTTTCTGTGTACATGTCTTAAATTATGTCATAAATTTTGTAAAACTTTTAAGTATAATTTTAATGAGATAAGGATAATAAATAAATTAGTTCAAGGTTCTATGAATATTAAATTCTATGTATTCTGTATATTATATTAAGCAAAGCTGATTAATATTGAATTATGTGTTGTACACACATGTGTTAAGCAAGAATGATTAAAATGGAATTATTTGTGTTGTGTTAATAATGTATTAAACAAGGAAGCATTTCAATGTTACTATATTGAGTGTGTCATCTTTATTAGACAAGCTGTGTTTTAGATAAATAATAATAATTTATCAAGGACTTATCATAGAAATGTAGTGTATGTAATTCATTAAAAGTGCCTTAAAAGTAATAATATTCAAAATATCGATTCATCAGTAACAGTCGGGAAATTTTAAAGATAGAATTTAAAATGCATTATCAAACAAGGGTCAAGGTATGAACCTATTACAAAACAATAAAAATGTTGAAGTTTGTAAGAAATTTTATAGGCCAAAGAAATGAACGAGTATTAAGAATCTTTGATACAGAGTTAAAAAAAAAAAAAATTGTTTGACCGATCTAAATGATCGATATGAATTAAATATATTTGTTTACGACACCCAGTAAATGATCGTTCATGTAAAGTACCATCATAAATGCAAAGATGTCTAAAGAAAAGGAAGGTATGTTTTAAATTCGCTTGGTATGGAATAGGTAGTTATGCAATGATATGAATTATAGTCGTAGGTTTAATATCTAGTCTTCGTGGAAGATTCACCAGTTGAAGGTGAAGAACTCGTCGTTGATCCTAATTGCACCAAATAAGGTGAGCTCCGTCGTTGATCCAATATACCTTAAGGTGAGTTAAGTCGTTCAAAATAAATATAGATATATATGGGAGGAATTGCCCCATAAAATCTATTTATGTGAGTATACGTCATTGAAGAAAGGTAAGATAATAGTCGACGTAATTCATTTTGTTTAAACCTATACCAGGGAAGGAATTAAAGTTGTCTGATGAGATTTTCTGGTGTGTTTCGTAAACAAATTAAAACCATATAGTTAATAACAAAACTAGATAAAAGTATTCAATGGTGAAGTAAAGGAGGATGTCAAATATTTTGTCTTGGGCCTATAAAAAAAAAAATATCTGGAGCAAAGGTGATTTAATTAAAGTCATATAAAAAAAAGTTAACTTAATTAAATCAAATTGATTTGATTAAAACATTGTTAAAAATCAAGGGATAGTAACCACGGGATTAAGGAGGATCGATCAATGAAATATTGAAATAGATAATTTAAAACATTGTGTAATAAAACAATTAAATTAGGGTTTTATCTACATTGTATAACATATTATATTAAATATGTCAAATATATTGTATAAGTTAATAAAAATGTAATTTTAGTTAAATATTTTAGAACTAAGATTTTCTGAATAATGCTAATAGGATAAAAAAAACCATGATAAAGAAAACAAATTATTTCAGTGTGACACTGTTAAAAAAAAATTCTATTTTGTTGTATGTAACAAAGGAATTTCAAGAGAGAAAGTATGGTTGAGGACAAACCTTAACTCAACAATTGTACTTAAAAATAATTTTGTTCTGTATATTCAATTTTAAGTGTATTTATAAGAAACTTGTACATTATGTAATTGCTGTTAGATATCTCACACTTCAATCTTTCCAGCAATTAGGGGGGTAACTGTAATGATATGAAATTATACATATCAATATGTTATTATTCAAATCTATATTCAAATTACTATATTTAATATTCGAGCGGGCAGTAAGATTTATTTGTGTAGAACTGTCGAGTTGTAAGGTGTGGTGAAATCCTTCTACGTCTCTATTTAAAAAGACAACGCACTTTCCGTGGAAAGAGACGCACCTGGATGACCTCACCCCTTTTCTTCTAGGAAGCTTCGAGAAGGAAATGTCGCTTGATATACCCCTTCAAATGCGCACATCTCCTCACTGCTGGTGATCCTCCTTCTCGACAAGAACACGTATAGCAAAGATTCATTTAACGCAATAGTCGGGCTTTTATCAAAATATAAAATGCGTGTGATATCTAGCTAAAAGTAAACAGTTTATTCATTTAAAATTAAAATAAAAGACTAAAAAAAAAAAAACACCAGAACTTTTAATTTATAAAATAATATAATTAATTATTAAAATAATATCACCCTTACGATGGCGTATAGACATTTATTATCAGGCTAGCATTAATTATTACAACCAGAGCCTGGATAAGCTATAATATGTAAAACATAATTTAGATATTTTAGGTTCATGTTTAGACGATTACTTAACATGCAATTATTACAGTAATTCTGCACGTATTGACACATATATATTTGAATGTTTTAACAATAACTTTACACAGTGGCGCCAACATATATTAACGTCAGCGAGGGTTGAGGGTTTGGGAGCAAACCCTACCAGCCAGAACTAAATATCATTTGTAGGGGGACATAAGGAAAATTTAAATGGCCCTAGAAGCCTAGAACTATTTTTACATGGTAGCTTATGGAAACTATTTACAAACATAAGTTCCAAAGTTAATCTTTCTTAATTTTAATATTGGTCCAGTGCGTGCTAGAGAAATTTCTCCATCTGGTATTATATCTGACTGTAAGATTCATGACAACCTAGTCTTAAAATATATTTTAGCTTTGTGGGGTGCAGCGAGAGTAAATCCGGTGCATGTGATGTGGACCAGTGGGCGCTTACCTTTTTTAGACTGTAACTTTCGCAATAGACATGGATTGTCGATGACGATGAGATCGGGTTCAAGTCCTGGCCAGTGTACTGATAATTTTTTTCCTAAATGGTTTCCCCATTTTTCCTCCATGCATATAGTGGTTCACTTTGTCTAAATAAATTATCATCATTAATCCACAAGCGTAATTAGTTCATATGTTTATAATCCGAGTGGGTAGAAAAACACGATGGAAAAACAACTAAATAAATAAATAAATCACGTAGTTAAAATAAATAAACCTACTCCCTTGTTAGTAAAAAAAAACCTTTGGATACACTGAATTAATATCAAAATGTACCCATATTTTCGTATCATCACTATCGCAATGGTGTAGTGAACTTGTTAATGTGTCAGTATACCTAACCGGGATTTGAACCCGGTCTCGTTGCTACCGGCAATTCAATGTAATACGCAAGCGAAGCCTTATGATCATACGACCACCGACGCGGGTAGCACTCAGTGAATGAAGTAAGAAAGCCATGATCATGGTTACATGCTTGCATTTTATAAGTTTACTTTTATAGTATATGGTATTAGCGGGAGCTTGTAATCCCAAAGCTCCAAACTAGAGGGATACAAAACATAAATATAAACAAAATCTACAGTTAAAGGGAATAAAATAGAATATAGAGGAGCGCGCAGAGTGAATATCCTAAGTTTGTGAATTATAAAATGCTGACATTTAGCATGTCCCCAGCGCACGCCACTCACTCTTATGAGTAGCGGGAAAACACGGTCACACTTCACTGGTTACCTGACATATCAATATATAAAAAAGGTTGAAGGCTAATCCCTCGAACCTTTTCTAGACATAGGGATAATATGGCGTAGTTACGTAATAGAATAATTTCACGTCTTAGAATCCTTTAGATTTAATTTATGCCAAACTTTATTAAATAATAAGCATATTATTTGAAGAGCATTTAATAATTCAGTTATATATATATTATCCAAAAAAAAATATAGTTCCATAAATATTTACTCTTTTCCTTCTAATCGTTACATTATTTATTAAGTACCCTAAACATATACGTAAAGACAATTATTGATGCATAACATTAACTTAATATGATCATACGTCATATAGTAAATAATCTTACCAAACTAACACATTTTTGATGTTGTTGCACAAAGCCACTTGTTACTAAAAGTTTTAGTTCCATCAAAATACCTCATACCACTACCATTAAACTTTAACGCTAACAACCTACTAGCGTAACTCACAAAAGCTTTAGCCTATGTCCTAAACAAGGAGTATAATACAATTATAAGTATCAAGGATATTTCCTAACATTGCCCCATTAAGTTTGTTTATTTGTTATTATTTTGGCACAAAAAGATAATGACAAAACTATCCTAAAAACAACAATCGAGAAACTAGTAAAAAAAAAATATATAAAGTTAAGTTGATCTATATAATAATCTAGCGCAATACTCCATTCTGCTAACATTGAAATTCTCAGCACCATATTCCAAACACTTTCCCGCCTTAATATTTACCAAACCCAAAGTGCCATATTTTACAATAGAGACAAAAAAGTTACTTGGTTGAGAATAAAGTTCGCGCATAATGCCTAATATTCATAATACAGAAGATGCCTGACTTTACAATACGCTCATTATAAAATATATCAAAAGACGAAGATTAACCCAAATACATTATAATTAAATTTGATAAAAGATCTAAAAAGAATTTTGACTAGTTCCCAAATTTACATTTAACCGAAATTGGATTTTATTCTTACATTAATATGATATTCCTTTACGCCGACGCTTATCCCTACATGGTCGCAGCCAAGTCCAAGAGTGGCGTCTTCCTCGACGGATGATCTTTTATATGGCTCACTCATCGAACAGGATAGGCACAAAGGAAGGGGGCGCGCGGGCAGAAGAACATTCCATATTATTCTGGCAACGCCTGCAGTTACCATCTTGTTCTCGTTTCTTGAAGTTGGGCGGACTGATTATGTTAGCGGTGGTGCCGGGCTCTGGTGGCGAGAGGCAGAACTCGGCTCAGTCTTGGCAGTTGTTCACTTGTGGTTCGTGTAGTCGGGTGTTTGTTTGCGCACGGTGCTCGGCCAGATTAGTGGTATTGGGTAAGTGAAATATTATGCTTGACTGTCCCCATTTTGTTGACTTGGAGCAATAATTGCTACAAATCTCCCTCCCTTGATCTTGCGTGGGGGGGGGGGGGGGGGGTGGGGGGTTGTCGTTGGCACCGCTGATTGTTCCTGGCTTCTCGGGAAGACGGAGATGCTCGGGTTACTCTCGTCGTTCTTCTTGCGTCATCCTCAGCACGGTCCAGCACCGCTTCCCCATAGACATCTGGGCCCATATATTTTGAGAAGGCGCATCTCTAGCCGTTGGCCGTCTCATGCCGGATGGTTATACCATCCGCCCACGCTTGGTCTTGCTCGCGGCCACCCAGGAAAGCTTCTCTAGGAGTCGCCATTGCCTTCTGCCAGGTCGTTTCTCCATAGTGTTCCCCTCCGCCGCGCACAGAACAGAAAAAGAAATAAGGGAACGGAAGACGTGGGGTAAAGGGAGTTCTCCGAGCTGCACATAAGAGACAAGTATTAGAGTTCATTTTCTTGCAAGACCATATTCAATGAGCCGTTTTTTCACACCCTCGCTCTCATACGAGGATGGAAATAGCGTAAATCTTCAGAGGAAGGCTTGAGGACATAACGCACATCACGCACTCCGTCACTATGAATGGTCTCACTTTGTCCTACTATCTGGCCCAAATTGCTGCTTATATAATAAGCAGTGGTCACTATCACATCTTTCGTAAATTCAACAATTCCATTAAGATGGAGTTCACAAATAATTTAAAGTTCATTTTGCCACGGGCCCGGGCTTTCATCATGGTGATACTCCTATTTAAAACTAACTTATAACTATACATATATGCAAAATATTTAACCTAAATTACACACATTTACGCTCATTTATCCCTATGGGCTCTTGGACTCGCGCTTTTTATGTGGCTGACGTGAGCGCGTCTCGTCTCGGTGTCGTCTGCAACTTTCTGAAGGAGGACCGTGACAGGGGTGAGGAACTTAGTCACCTCCCACGGGCCACACCACTTGGGACACAGCTTAGCCGATCTTTTGTCGACCGCGGAGCTCAAGGGGAAATCTTTACATAGAACAAGGTCTCCAACTTTAAATGAAACGGGAATCCTACCTTTGTTATATGCATTAGCCACCCTTTTCTGTGCCTTCCTAAGATGGTCCAAGACACTCCTACATCTATCCTCCAAGGAAACCTCGTCACTATCCATTAACAGGGGATGAATGTCCCAAATATTAAATAATGGGTGGACCAGCTCCCGCCCAAGGAACACGGAAGCCGGCGAGCATCCAGTCGACTCGTGATAGGCGGAGTTAAAAGCCATATTCAAAAAATCTAACTCTCTATCCCACTTCTGTTGTACTTGATTATGAAAAATAGTCAGGGCTATTCCCAGGTTCCTGTTAAACCTTTCTACATGGTTAGGTCCCGGATGGTAAGGACTGGTAGTGATATGCCTGATGCCCCACCCGAAGCACATGTCATGAAAAGTAGCTGATCTGAAACAGGGTCCGTTATCACTTACTATGGTCTTGGGGGCCCCAAAGAATGCCCACACACGCCGACACAGGGCGTTTACAGTAGTAGTAGCTTTCATGTTCCGTAAAGGAATCAAAATAACGAATTTGGAAAATGCATCAACCAAAACAAGAATACAAGAGTTACCTAGGGGTGATCGGGTGATAGGCCCCACATAATCAACGAACACCTTCTCCCAGGGGCGTTGGGCTACATCGGCCGAATGCAGCCCAACCCTGGAATTATGGCAGGTTTGGCCATCTGACAGTCTTCACACCGACTAACCCATTCCTTCACGTCCTGATATTGCCCAGGCCAAAAGAATTCTCTCGAGATTTTCTTGACCGTCTTTAACACACCAAGGTGACCTCCAAATATCGAATTGTGAAAATATTTCATTAACATGGGGCGTACAGACGCCGGAACAAACAACCTTCCTACCTTTTCCTCTAGCCATGGTAATAACAAGAAGATCTCTCAAAATAGAATACTGACCCACCTGTTCCCCTTTCCTGATCCTCTCCATAATCTCACGACACCATGGGTCACTGCCCTGATGATCCCTGATAGAAACAAAGGACTCGGGTATCGATTTAATAACCAGCGAAGTGGGCGTAATTTCCTCTGCACCAATGGGATTACAGTCTTCTGCCATGCGTGATAGAGCATCCGCAGTAACGTTTAGTTTCCCAGAGATGTGATGGGTCGAGAATTTGAATCTTGATAACCTCCAGACCCATCTCCCTACTTTGCCTAATTGTTTTGGATGATTCCACATCCATGCCAGCGCCATGTTGTCAGTGTATAATTCAAATTTTCTCTGCTCTAAATAATCCGCGAACCGTTCTATACCAGTAACACAAGCAAGGCATTCCTTTTCATAGGCACTGTACCTTCTCTCGGCCTCGGTGAGTGTCCGGCTAGCGAACGCCACCGGCCTGACACCCTCCGGAGTCCGTTGAGAAAGCACAGCACCCAGAGCAATTGCAGAAGCATCCACGTGAAGAAGAAAGGGCATAGAAAAGTCGGGCATCCGCAATACCTCTGGTGAGATGAGTTTACTTTTAAGCAAATCGAAGGCACGAGCTTGCTCCTCACCCCAACAAAAGACAACGCCCTTCTTTTTTAAGGAGTTAAGAGGCGCGGCTATTTCAGAGAAAGATGGAATGAACCTAGCATAATATGCGCACATCCCAATGAAACGCATGACACCCTTAAGATTTCTGGGCGGGGGATAATCAACAATGGGGCGGATGCGCTCTGGGTCTATGAGAAGATTCCCCGAACAGATAACATACCCAAGATATTTAATAGATGGCTTTGCCCACGTGACCTTATCAGGATTAACCGTTAAGCCTACTCTACGCAAGCGACATAATACTTCCTCTAAATGCTTTACATGATCACTCATCGAGTCGCTATACACACATATATCGTCTAAATAGTTGAATACATAATCAAATTTAATATCAGCAAGAACGTGATCCAAAACGCGACTCAACGCCTGTCCACCAATACTACAACCGAGAGGAACGCGATTAAACTCATACTGTCTCCATGGGGTGACAAAGGCCGTATATTTTTTTGATGACTCGACCAGGGCGCATTGTAGAAAACTTGCATTAAGATCCATTAAACTGAACACTTTCGCCCTACCTAAGTGCTGAAAGGCTGAGTCAATACTTGGCATCGGATAAGGATCGAACTGGATTTTTTGTTGATTTTCCTATAGTCCACAACCAATCTATAACCTTCCCCCTTCTTAGGTATAATGAAAGCGGGACTGGCATATGGAGAATTAGATGGACGTATGACTCCTTTGGACTCTAGATCATCAATCAACTCTCTAAATATCTTCATTTTTGGGGGGGTGCAAGAGTAGGGACCTGACCTCACAGGAATCTTGTCCTCCACCACAATTTCATAAGGTAATACGTCACATTTTCCAAGTCTAGGAGTAATAACATCCGAAAACCTTGAGATAATCCCATTAACCATATCTTCGTCACTATTCATAACATACATAGAAGACTTAATAGAAGAATGACACAAAGCAATAATATATCTTGGGGCGAATTCGAAAGATAATTCTCCACGACTAGAATTAATTATAGCACGGGTTTCCCATAAGAAATCATTACCCAAAATGATATCATAGGGGAGGGCAGGAACACAAAACAAACTTCTTTTCCAAGAAAAACCATCTATTTTAATGGACAAATTTATCTTCTTACTAGCTAATAACAAGTTTCCATTTCCCACAATGAATGGCCTAGTATCGATATGTTCAATAGGAATTTTCTTCGACCCAATTACACTATCCAAAAAGGTAGAGTTGATAAATGATCCACTGGAGCCAGTATCCAGCAAGGCAGAGCCAGTCTTTGACCCAATCGTAACCCCAACAACAGGAGGGAGGGGATAATTATGCTTAGAAACCTTACGCGTGGTGGGCCCCTTTTCACCACCCCGCGTTACGCGTTTCCTGCTAAACAGTCACGTTGGTAATGCCCAAAACGACCACATCGAAAACACTTGATACGAGATACATCTAATCGTCTTCCTGATCTGATAACACCGAGAGGCCTTGCTCCGCGGGTAGCAGAAATATTAGAATCAAGCGGCGTAGTTGCCGAGGCTGAAACCACCCTATTTTGAGGGGAGATATTCTGAACTCGCGTTGGATAGTTTTCAAGATACTCTTTTTCTGCTAGTAACGAACCCTCAATATTACTGGCCAATGAATATAACTCTGCCAGGGTGGTTGGTCTGTGTGAGAATATAAAATGTCTCCGCGTCAACGGGGAGACATTTTCTAAAATAATTTCAACTACCTCTTCCTCCGCTAGGTTGAGATTTAATATCTCCGCGGATTCAGAGATAGCCAATATAAACAATCGAAATGGTTCCTGAGGCCGCTGAAACCGTCGCAACTTTTCGTTACAAAGTCTCTCCTTCTCTCTCTTTGAGCATAAAGACTCAAGGATAGGACTTTTTACCATATTCCAAGGAAGACCTAATTGTAAACATTCCGAAACTAGATGCGCTAAAAAACCGGAAGTTCTCCCTAAACATAACGTAAGGAACTCCACATCGCCTATAAGTCTAAGTTTAGCAATTCTATTAGCTTCTAACAGGAAATTAAACAAAGCAGAACAAGACTGGCCGTCACAAACTGGAAGTAGCTTCAAACGCTCACTAGCAACTTTACTCTGAGTTTTAGAGACGGCAGTAACCGGCTGATAACTAACCGAATCCCCGGGGGGAGTGATCTGCTTATGAGCCCCATCTAATTCTAAAGGACCTGACTTGCATGGATCGGAGTGTTCCAGAGGGGGGTGGCTAATGTCATAGCTAATATTAATATTGTCTGTGTCGCTAGACTTACTGATACTTTCAGACAGCAGGGACCGCAACACACCAACAGTAGCCTCGGGGGGAAATGATATATTTCTCGCCTTGAGCTCCCGGTGAAGCTCCCCAGTTTTGAGTCCATAGACGTCCGATCTGGTGCTGATCAAGCTTCCCAGTGGGGTGGCCATGTCGGAGGATGAGTTCATGAAACAGGTCAAAAAACACAATTAGGATAGAGAAGTAACACTTACGCGCACTCTATATAGCAGAGTGGCGCAGCTTGTAATCCCAAAGCTCCAAACTAGAGGGATACAAAACATAAATATAAACAAAATCTACAGTTAAAGGGAAATAAAACAGAATATAGAGGAGCGCGCAGAGTGAATATCCTAAGTTGTGAATTATAAAATGCTGGACATTTAGCATGTCCCCAGCGCACGCCACTCACTCTTATGAGTAGCGGGAAAACACGGTCCACCTTCACTGGTTACCTGACATATCAATATATAAAAAGGTTGAAGGCTAATCCCTCGAACCTTTTCTAGACATAGGGATAATATGGCGTATTTATGAAATAGAATAACTTCAAGCCTTAGAATCATTTAGCTTTAATTAATGCCAAACTTTATTAAATAATAAGCATATTATTTGAAGAGCATTTAATAATTCAGTTATATATATATTATCCAAAAAAAATATAGTTCCATAAATATTTACTCTTTTCCTTCTAATCGTTACATTATTTATTAAGTACCCTAAACATATTACGTAAAGACAATTATTGATGCATAACATTAACTTAATATGATCATACGTCATATAGTAAATAATCTTACCAAACTAACACATTTTTGATGTTGTTGCACAAAGCCACCTGTTACTAAAAGTTTTAGTTCCATCAAAATACCTCATACCACTACCATTAAACTTTAACGCTAACAACCTACTAGCGTAACTCACAAAAGCTTTAGCCTATGTCCTAAACAAGGAGTATAATACAATTATAAGTATCAAGGATATTTCCTAACATTGCCCCATTAAGTTTGTTTATTTGTTATTATTTTGGCACAAAAAGATAATGACAAAACTATCCTAAAAACAACAATCGAGAAACTAGTAAAAAAAATATATATAAAGTTAAGTTGATCTATATAATAATCTAGCGCAATACTCCATTCTGCTAACATTGAAATTCTCAGCACCATATTCCAAACACTTTCCCGCCTTAATATTTACCAAACCCAAAGTGCCATATTTACAATAGAGACAAAAAAGTTACTTGGTTGAGAATAAAGTTCGCGCATAATGCCTAATATTCATAATACAGAAGATGCCTGACTTTACAATACGCTCATTATAAAATATATCAAAAGACGAAGATTAACCCAAATACATTATAATTAAATTTGATAAAAGATCTAAAAATAATTTTGACTAGTTCCCAAATTTACATTTAACCGAAATTGGATTTTATTCTTACATTAATATAATATGTCCTTTACGCCGACGCTTATCCCTACATGGTCGCAGCCAAGTCCAAGAGTGGCGTCTTCCTCGACGGATGGTCTTTTATATGGCTCACTCATCGAACAGGATAGGCACAAAGGAAGGGGGGCGCGCGGGCAGAAGAACATTCCATATTATTCTGGCAATGCCTGGCAGTTACCATCTTGTTCTCGTTTCTTGAAGTTGGGCGGACTGATTATGTTAGCGGTGGTGCCGGGCTCTGGTGGCGAGAGGCAGAACTCGGCTCAGTCTTGGCAGTTGTTCACTTGTGGTTCGTGTAGTCGGGTGTTTGTTTGCGCACGGTGCTCGGCCAGATTAGTGGTATTGGGTAAGTGAAATATTATGCTTGACTGTCCCCATTTTGTTGACTTGGAGCAATAATTGCTACAAGCTAATTATTTAATCATATATTATGGTAACTATATTTATAAGCTTAACCTAGGCGATATGATATAATCCTTAAGAAAATATATCATTTAATTGAATGATATAATTTAACAAGTCAAGGAACCTTATCAAGAAAAAGATTTGAACATTCTGTTAAATTAACTTTTTACCCTTCATATAGAGGAATTTTGGTGAAATTTCTTAAATATAGATAAAAACTTGCCCCTATTCCCTAAATCCTTGGTTGCATAGTTAGAGAAATCGTGAATGCCCTTAACGGCCAGTGAGTTAAGTAGCCTTCTGCTTCGGTGGCCGCAAGGTATAACGCGCTACTCTCAAAATTGAATTGACTGCTGATAAATAAATATCGGGGCTCGATCCCAGTCGGGTGGACTGAAGGTTAAATTTCCTAAATAGTTTTCCACTCTCACTCCACAAAAAAACTGGTGCAGTTCCTCTAAATTCAACCTTACTCATCCCTAAACACACTAGCGTAGTTTATATATATATATATATATATATATATATATATATATATATATATATATATTCGTATAATTCGAACTGTTAGTAACTCTAGTATAACGCGGTGCTAAAAAATGAGAATTTGTAGCACTAAATATACTGGCTAGATTTTAAAATTATCTGTTTAAAAAACAATAATCCTTTTTACTGTCGCTTATTGCCGGTTACTAATTTTACATAATATTTTAAAACTGTTGTCAAATTTCAAGTTTTAATAAAGGTCGCTAAGAAATTTTTACTTAATGATTTTCAACTCTTTATTCATGAAAAAGCAAATATATTTTCTCTAAATTATACCCTCTTCACCTTTAATCTATTAATATAAAAATAAAATAGTTCATACATGTAGACCGGCGCTCACTGTCCTTTAATGTTGCATCCAGCGTTGCAGAATTAATTGAGACTGTTCAATTCGTGATATTCTTTTTATAAGGTTATCATTATTTCAAGTTATTTCCACCTACATTCTTACTTTAGCAAACCCCACAAAAATATGTCAAGTAGTGTGAGGTTAATCTGACGGGTTGGGGGAAAAAATTATTTGAGTGTAAACAAGGACAAGCGTGTATTGAATTAACTATTCTGTCACTTAGCCTGCTCTTAACTGGATGATATCAAAGTTTGTCGAGCAGTTGGTCCTTTCGTGTCGACCGCTTGGTTGTCTATCACTTTGTACTCCTATACCTGAGTTTGTCTAGCAGTTGGTCCTCTCATGTCGACCGCTTGGTTGTCTATCACTTTGTACTCCTATACCTGAGCTTGTCTAGCAGTTGGTCCTTTCGTGTCGATCGCTTGGTTGTCTATCACTTTGTACTCCTATACATGAGCTTGTCTAGCAGTTGGTCCAAGTCGTGTCGGCCACTTGACCCACCCAGCCTTCCAAATATCTTTTTATAGCTTGTCGAGCAGTTTGTTGTCTAGCAGTTTGTATGGTGCCGCTTAATACAAACAGAAGAAAATTGAAACACCTGATGTGGATGTTGTTGAATGTTCCATCGTCTTGATTAATCACTCGTTCCGTAGCTAATTTTCACGAGAAGAAGAAGAAGACAGGGCTTCTCTAAAATCACCCCATATATATATAAAACAAAAACCCCTTTCACCAGAGAACCATTGACCCATCCTTTCTAAGTTAGATCGAAATAGAATCGGACAATACGAATGGTCTCATCATCGATGGTGTAAAATTAATTTTCAGCCACACTTATTGTTTTAAATTGGCAGATACAATTGAAATTTAAATAACGATAAATATTATAGCGTATTGTCTTTTCGGATATTCAAATATTCAAATATTATATGAGGTGATCGTTAATGAAGGCAGTCCGGAAAATAATTATTTAATATACAGCCAATCTGATTATGAGACATAAATTTATCAAGGAAGAAGAGTATCACAGGAAATTACGGGTTAACTAAATAAATAAATGGTGACGGGAGAAGTCAGGGTTCGAATCCCTATCGTGCGTGTGTACTAAGGCTGGATTCCTCCCTCATCCTCCACGGTTTGTGCCCCAGACGGGAGATCTAGCGATTTTCTTGAAAGGGTAAACATAAGCATGATGTTTGGTTTATCGAACGCGTGAAGCGAGTTCTCAGTTTTAACTCCACCGATCTGCATGTCTTTCTGTCTGAGCTGGATATGTTCAAAATAACTTTTTAACGCATCAACCGATTTAAATCAATTACGCTAATGTGTTAGGGATGAGGAATTTTGAATTTTGGGGAAGTGTGCTCATATTTGCGTGAAGGACGAGTGGGAAACCATTTAGGAAAATCATTCTTGGTACATCTGACCGGAATTCGATCCACGATCTCCCCGTCATTGGAAGTTCTAGTCTATTGCGAAATTTACACCTTAAATCATCCGGTCACTGTAGCGGGTTTGTATATCTTAAAGTAGTAAATTTTGCTTTCATCTAATTTACTTAACTACTGTCTCTATAGATGGGGATATTTTGGTTATTCGTTAAAATGACGTGTAGAAATATTTCTGAAAGTATTTAAGTTGTGTCCCTGATATGGCCATGCTACGTTGTGATAATTCCAGCCGCCAATTTGAAGGGGGAGATCGAAGTTCGTATCCTGGTTGGTTGTACTGATATCTGTTATCCACTCTTCCTCCAAGAAAACAGGGTATACTTCCTCTAAATATATTTTTCCAAATGGATAAAATCATTAACATAATTAGTATAAATGCGATAAACTTTTTGGTGGCGCAAATGTGCATGCATTTAACAGCGTAAGACGTGTTAAAGTTATTAGTGATAGTAAAAACTCCTTCGGATCTCGAGTTATGGCCGGATGTACCCTACAATATATAGCGGGTTCAAATCCAGGTTCATACATGCCAAAGAGGACCTCCCAAGGCAGCATTATGAAACACCTCTGGTGTGTGAATAAAAGACAAAGCCCATCCAATATTAATGGCTATCATGTTATTACTTTTGATGCAAATAAGTTAATGCATTACTAAATATTAAATTAACATGATAAAATCTCGCTTCAGAGGTCGACTAGTTTAAGGCGTCACCCTCGAGCTAGACCGGTATGATCATGATGGGGAAGATCGAGGTTAGTTACTAATTAAAATAATGAGTTAGGAATTGGGAAGGTTGAATTTATATGAAGCGAACCCGCATTTGCGTGAAGGGAGAGTATAAAATCATTTGAGGAAAAACGATCATCAGTTCACGTGACCGAGAATTGAACCTTGATCTCCCCATCCTTTCCAATCTATATCAACACAAAACTAGTGCGTTAACTAACTACGCCGCCTTGGTGGGTCCCTAAATTGATAATATCTCGAAATGGCACAGCAAAGAACACAGAGCTCATCACCATATTTATAGGTCTACACTATGAGACATTTCGCTAATTTAATCTGAATGACCTTCAAACGATCTACTTTAATTTAATGTGGATAAGATATTTTCAAAGAGTGAAACCCATATTTGTAACTAAGATTTATTCATTATAGTTTGCAGACAACCGTTAAAAACCAAGAAAGAATCTCTTATGTGGTTAGCTATGGTAGCATGGTGTTGTTTATAACTACTGAGTGAGGCTATATGTTTGGTAGCATGGTGTTGTTTATAACTACGGAGTGAGGCTATATGTTTGGTAGCATGGTGTTGTTTATAACTACTGAGTGAGGCTATAGGTTTGGTAGCATGGTGTTGTTTATAACTATTGAGTGAGGCTATAGGTTTGGTAGCATGGTGTTGTTTTAACATGAGTGTAATTACTCAGTGAGGCTATAGGTTTGGTAGCATGGTGTTGTTTATAGCTACTGAGTGAGGCTATATGTTTGGTAGCATGGTGTTGTTTATAACTACTGAGTGAGGCTATAGCTTTGGTAGCATGGTGTTGTTTATAACTACTGAGTGAGGCTATAGGTTTGGTAGCATGGTGTTGTTTATAACTACTGAGTGAGGCTATATGTTTGGTAGCATGGTGTTGTTTATAACTACTGAGTGAGGCTATAGGTTTGGTAGCATGGTGTTGTTTTAACATGAGTGTAATTACTCAGTGAGGCTATAGGTTTGGTAGCATGGTGTTGTTTTAACATGAGTGTAATTACTCAGTGAGGCTATAGGTTTGGTAGCATGGTGTTGTTTATAACTACTGAGTGAGGCTATAGGTTTGGTAGCATGGTGTGGTTTATAACTACTGAGTGAGGCTATATGTTTGGTAGCATGGTGTTGTTTATAACTACTGAGTGAGACTATAGGTTTGGTAGCATGGTGTTGTTTTAACATGAGTGTAATTACTCAGTGAGGCTATAGGTTTGGTAGCATGGTGTTGTTTATAACTACTGAGTGAGGCTATAGGTTTGGTAGCATGGTGTTGTTTATAACTACTGAGTGAGGCTATAGGTTTGGTAGCATGGTGTTGTTTTAACATGAGTGTAATTACTGAGTGAGGCTATAGGTTTGGTAGTATGGTGTTGTTTTAACATGAGTGTAATTACTGAGTGAGGCTATAGGTTTGGTAGCATGGTGTTGTTTTAACATGAGTGTAATTACTGAGTGAGGCTATAGGTTTGGTAGCATGGTGTTGTTTATAACTACTGAGTGAGGCTATATGTTTGGTAGCATGGTGTTGTTTTAACATGAGTGTAATTACTGAGTGAGGCTATAGGTTTGGTAGCATGGTGTTGTTTTAACATGAGTGTAATTACTCAGTGAGGCTATATGTTAGGTAGCATGGTGTTGTTTTAACATGAGTGTAATTACTGAGTGAGGCTATAGGTTTGGTAGCATGGTGTTGTTTTAACATGAGTGTAATTACTGAGTGAGGCTATAGGTTTGGTTGCATGGTGTTGTTTATAACTACTGAGTGAGGCTATAGGTTTGGTAGCATGGTGTTGTTTTAACATGAGTGTAATTACTGAGTGAGGCTATAGGTTTGGTAGCATGGTGTTGTTTTAACATGAGTGTAATTACTGAGTGAGGCTATAGGTTTGGTAGCATGGTGTTGTTTATAACTACTGAGTGAAGCTATAGGTTTGGTAGCATGGTGTTGTTTATAACTACTGAGTGAGGCTATAGGTTTGGTAGCATGGTGTTGTTTATAACTACTGAGTGAGGCTATAGGTTTGGTAGCATGTTGTTGTTTATAACTACTGAGTGAGGCTATAGGTTTGGTAGCATGGTGTTGATTATAACTACTGAGTGAGGCTATAGGTTTGGTAGCATGGTGTTGATTATAACTACTGAGTGAGGCTATAGGTTTGGTAGCATGGTGTTGATTATAACTACTGAGTGAGGCTATAGGTTTGGTAGCATGGTGTTGTTTTAACATGAGTGTAACTACTGAGTGAGGCTATAGGTTTGGTAGCATGGTGTTGATTATAACTACTGAGTGAGGCTATAGGTTTGGTAGCATGGTGTTGTTTATAACTACTGAGTGAGGCTATAGGTTTGGTAGCATGGTGTTGTTTTAACATGAGTGTAATTACTGAGTGAGGCTATAGGTTTGGTAGCATGGTGTTGTTTATAACTACTGGAAGAGGCTATAGGTTTAGTAGCATGGTGTTGTTTTAACATGAGTGTAATTACTGAGTGAGGCTATAGGTTTGGTAGCATGGTGTTGTTTATAACTACTGAGTGAAGCTATAAGTTTGGTAGCATGGTGTTGTTTATAACTACTGAGTGAGGCTATAGGTTTGGTAGCATGGTGTTGTTTATAACTACTGAGTGAGGCTATAGGTTTGGTAGCATGGTGTTGTTTATAACTACTGAGTGAGTCTATAGGTTTGGTAGCATGGTGTTGATTATAACTACTGAGTGAGGCTATAGGTTTGGTAGCATGGTGTTGATTATAACTACTGAGTGAGGCTATAGGTTTGGTAGCATGGTGTTGATTATAACTACTGAGTGAGGCTATAGGTTTGGTAGCATGGTGTTGTTTTAACATGAGTGTAACTACTGAGTGAGGCTATAGGTTTGGTAGCATGGTGTTGATTATAACTACTGAGTGAGGCTATAGGTTTGGTAGCATGGTGTTGATTATAACTACTGAGTGAGGCTATAGGTTTGGTAGCATGGTGTTGATTATAACTACTGAGTGAGGCTATAGGTTTGGTAGCATGGTGTTGTTTTAACATGAGTGTAACTACTGAGTGAGGCTATAGGTTTGGTAGCATGGTGTTGTTTTAACATGAGTGTAACTACTGAGTGAGGCTATAGGTTTGGTAGCATGGTGTTGATTATAACTACTGAGTGAGGCTATAGGTTTGGTAGCAGGGTGTTGTTTTAACATGAGTGTAACTACTGAGTGAGGCTATAGGTTTGGTAGCATGGTGTTGATTATAACTACTGAGTGAGGCTATAGGTTTGGTAGCATGGTGTTGATTATAACTACTGAGTGAGGCTATAGGTTTGGTAGCATGGTGTTGTTTTAACATGAGTGTATCTACTGAGTGAGGCTATAGGTTTGGTAGCATGGTGTTGATTATAACTACTGAGTGAGGCTATAGGTTTGGTAGCATGGTGTTGATTATAACTACTGAGTGAGGCTATAGGTTTGGTAGCATGGTGTTGTTTAACATGAGTGTAACTACTGAGTGAGGCTATAGGTTTGGTAGCATGGTGTTGATTGTAACTACTGAGTGAGGCTATAGGTTTGGTAGCATGGTGTTGTTTTAACATGAGTGTAACTACTGAGTGAGGCTATAGGTTTGGTAGCATGGTGTTGATTATAACTACTGAGTGAGGCTATAGGTTTGGTAGCAGGGTGTTGTTTTAACATGAGTGTAACTACTGAGTGAGGCTATAGGTTTGGTAGCATGGTGTTGTTTATAACTACTGAGTGAGGCTATAGGTTTGGTAGCATGGTGTTGTTTTAACATGAGTGTAACTACTGAGTGAGCTATAGGTTTGGTAGCATGGTGTTGATTATAACTACTGAGTGAGGCTATAGGTTTGTAGCATGGTGTTGATTATAACTACTGAGTGAGGCTATAGGTTTGGTAGCATGGTGTTGATTATAACTACTGAGTGAGGCTATAGGTTTGGTAGCATGGTGTTGTTTTAACATGAGTGTAACTACTGAGTGGAGGCTATAGGTTTGGTAGCATGGTGTTGATTATAACTACTGAGTGAGGCTATAGGTTTGGTAGCATGGTGTTGTTTTAACATGAGTGTAACTACTGAGTGAGGCTATAGGTTTGGTAGCATGGTGTTGATTATAACTACTGAGTGAGGCTATAGGTTTGGTAGCAGGGTGTTGTTTTAACATGAGTGTAACTACTGAGTGAGGCTATAGGTTTGGTAGCATGGTGTTGTTTATAACTACTGAGTGAGGCTATAGGTTTGGTAGCATGGTGTTGATTATAACTACTGAGTGAGGCTATAGGTTTGGTAGCATGGTGTTGATTATAACTACTGAGTGAGGCTATAGGTTTGGTAGCAGGGTGTTGTTTTAACATGAGTGTAACTACTGAGTGAGGCTATAGGTTTGGTAGCAGGGTGTTGTTTTAACATGAGTGTAACTACTGAGTGAGGCTATAGGTTTGGTAGCATGGTGTTGTTTATAACTACTGAGTGAGGCTATAGGTTTGGTAGCATGGTGTACCTAAATAGAATTTATTCTTTTCATTGGACACTGTAATCCAATCTGGTATCGGTCGCTTCAATTTATCCATTTGGCAATATGTATATGTTTTTTAATGTCACGTTATCGTGTAAGTCTGTCAACATAGCATTGAATTGTATGAAGTGATGCTGTAAGTTTGGCAACATGGCTGTATCTGCTGTGGATGTTGAGTGGTTTCAGGTTACGTTGGTTAGGGAGGCTGTCAGAGGAATGTAACCCGACACCAGGCATCCTAGCTTCCCCTTCCCGCCCACAGACACTCTCTCTCTTTCTCTCTCTCTCTCTCTCCAACTACAAGGTTTGGAGCTGGAACACTTCCTGACATTATCATTTTGTTGAGAGATGTTCCTCTCTCTAGATCTCTCGTTTTGCAGCCCTTCAAGCCAGGACACTCCTTGCTACGAGAGCTCAATTCACATATTAGCGAGTTCACTCAAGGACGTGAAGGCTCTCAGTTCGACTACCAGCAGTAGCACAAAGATGGGCACATCCTGTGCTTCGTTTAGAAATACCGACTGCTAATCTGAATCCAGTTAGAATTCGTATTCGATTAGAAATTCTAAATCTTAGTATTTGAAAGCTTCATATACGATTCTGCGTATAACCCGAACCGGTAAGACTAGGTGCTAATAATAATAATAATAATAATAATAATAATAAAATAATAATAAATAATAATAATAATAATAATAATAATTATGATAATAATAATTCATATACGATTCAAAATTTCAAATCGAAATATATCTCAGGTTCGGATTCATTGTATTTATTTTGAATAAAAAGGTCAAGGCTGTACAAGAGCCTTTGGCCGTGACTGAGTAGGCTGTACAAATGCCCTTGGCCGTGACTGAGTAGGCTGTACAAATGCCCTTGGCCGTGACTGAGTAGGCTGTACAAATGCCCTTGGCCGTGACTGAGTAGGCTGTACAAATGCCCTTGGCCGTGACTGAGTAGGCTGTACTAAGCCTTTGGCCGTGACTGAGTAGGCTGTACAAATGCCCTTGGCCGTGACTGAGTAGGCTGTACAAGAGCCTTTGGCCGTGACTGAGTAGGCTGTACAAATGCCCTTGGCCGTGACTGAGTAGGCTGTACAAGAGCCTTTGGCCGTGACTGAGTAGGCTGTACAAATGCCCTTGGCCGTGACTGAGTAGGCTGTACAAGAGCCTTTGGCCGTGACTGAGTAGGCTGTACAAATGCCCTTGGCCGTGACTGAGTAGGCTGTACAAGAGCCTTTGGCCGTGACTGAGTAGGCTGTACAAATGCCCTTGACCGTGACTGAGTAGGCTGTACAAAGGCCCTTGGCCGTGACGGAGTAGGCTGTACAAGAGCCTTTGGCCGTGACTGAGTAGGCTGTACAAATGCCCTTACCCGTGACGGAGTATGCTGTACAAAGACCCTTTACCGTGACTGAGTAGGCTGTACAAATGCCCTTACCCGTGACGGAGTAGGCTGTACAAATGCCCTTGGCCGTGACTGAGTAGGCTGTACAAGAGCCTTTGGCCGTGACTGAGTAGGCTGTACAAATGCCCTTGACCGTGACTGAGTAGGCTGTACAAATGCCCTTGGCCGTGACTGAGTAGGCTGTACAAAGGCCCTTGGCCGTGACGGAGTAGGCTGTACAAATGCCCTTACCCGTGACGGAGTAGGCTGTACAAATGCCCTTGGCCGTGACTGAGTAGGCTGTACAAATGCCCTTGACCGTGACTGAGTAGGCTGTACAAAGGCCCTTGGCCGTGACTGAGTAGGCTGTACAAATGCCCTCGGCCGTGACTGAGTAGGCTGTACAAATGCCCTCGGCCATGACTGAGTAGGCTGTACAAAGCCCTTGACCGTGACTGAGTAGGCTGTACAAAGGCCCTTGGCCGTGACGGAGTAGGCTGTACAAGAGCCTTTGGCCGTGACTGAGTAGGCTGTACAAATGCCCTTACCCGTGACGGAGTATGCTGTACAAAGACCCTTTACCGTGACTGAGTAGGCTGTACAAATGCCCTTACCCGTGACGGAGTAGGCTGTACAAATGCCCTTGGCCGTGACTGAGTAGGCTGTACAAGAGCCTTTGGCCGTGACTGAGTAGGCTGTACAAATGCCCTTGACCGTGACGGAGTAGGCTGTACAAATGCCCTTAGCCGTGACTGAGTAGGCTGTACAAAGGCCCTTGGTCGTGACTGAGTAGGCTGTACAAATGCCCTTGGCCGTGATTGAGTAGGCTGTACAAAGGCCCTCGGAAGTGAAGTATATTTGGACATTGAATTGAATGTTATTAAAGGGCACAAGTCTCTTTAGATGTGGTCTTATCTCTGTTTCAAGTGTACTAATGTACTGATCAGTGGCGGCCCATATCTTTAATTAGTGGGGGTGCTGCTCCAGACCATTTTTAGTTTTTGTTTTAAAATTGTGTAAAGGTTAAACACATGTATAAAAAGAAAATCTATTCAGGAACTTGATAAAATCTTAACTAAAACGAAAAAAACTTTTTTACTTACTTTAACTTAAATTGTTACATTTCAAGCTTGATCTATTCATTTCAAAATGAAATCCTTTCTTTTTGTTCTGGATGACAATTGAGGAAATTTTTTTCCATTGAAAGAACTGCAGGCGCATTTAGTCTTTCTGTTAAAAAAGAAATGAGAATAAAATATGAATCAAATAGAATAACTGGAAGCAGAATAATAATAATCTAATCCTACACTTTATCACATTCAAGAATATGGTACACGGTTTTTAAGCACAATACACGCTGAGTAAAAAAACTTCCTTCCACCATTACGCCAGAGCCGGCACTGCGAGAGCAACAGTGCTCTCTCTAACCGGCAGTCCCGCCTTCCTCCCCACCCCGCTCCTATGTGTGCATGCGCACAACAGTCAAACACCACAACGCTGGTACTGTAAAGCGCACAGTTGTATATATTTCATAAACTGGGGGATGGCTACTGAAGTACTGACATTAAGCTATATTGCACTACAAAAATAAATAAAGAATTAAATAAAAAAGGAGTCATTATATTAAATGTTATCGATAATATCAAGTGTAAATAGGGGGTGCTGCAGTTCCGCAGTGCCTATACACGAGCTGCCACTGATTGAAATGACATTAAATATGTATACCAATTTTTTAAAAAGATTATTTCTTTAAAAATTGTTGTTCACAAAAAGAAATTCTTACACTTTAAATGTCCCAGCTTATATGTAGAGTAGTATATGTTAAGTATAGATCCACACTTTTTTTTAAATGTGTCTATGTAATTAAAATCATGTACTTACCAAAGGCGGTTTTCTCTTGGTCAGATAACAATTCAAAATCTTCTCGGAGGACGCAGCAAACATCCTTCCACCCCGTGTTTGTTTTAACCTATCCTTGTAATCATTGTTTTATTCATCCCAAAGTCATGTTAAGGTACTTTTAATTGATTAACCACTTTTCTATAATTAATTAAAACCACAAACTGTTTTAATTACACTACTTTCCTATGATTTTTTTTGTAAATTATTATTATTTATTTAAATACATCTTGTCTACTAAAGATGACACAACTTATTATAGTACCATTGAAATGATTCCTTGTTAATACATTATTAATACAACACATAGAATTTATTACTCATAAAACTTCAAACTTATTTATTTATTTATTAATCTCAATCCATTAAAATTATACTTATAATTTTATTATATTTATGATATTAATGAAATCATTTAAAATCTATCAACAGAAAAAACTTTATTTTCTATTATAATATGGTTACAGAAAGAGTGTGTAAGGGAGAAAAAGAAGTATATTTATCTTTATCATTTTTATTTAATAACTTGCTATTAGAGTTGTTTACTTCAAGCTTTTTTTTTTGTCAAGGAAACTGTTTTCTGAGGATTAAATATGATTGACAAAGGGTTGTTCTCCGTCTCTTTTTTTTTACGTACAGACCTTTGGTTCAAATCTGAACACCTATAAATTGGACTTTTGGCTACTATTACAAATTAAAATTATGTGATATGACTTGATTTGATTATATGATTTGAGCTGACATTACAATTGAATTTGCTTACCCATTGTGGAATCATTGGACAACATTAATATTTATTAGTATTAATCTGCTCACTTTCTACAAAAAGGCCTTAATTCAGTCAAATTGTAGTTACCTTTAATTTGTAGTGTAACTGGGTCTCGCACTAGATAAACATTATGACCAATTTGTTTTATAACCTCAAAAGGTCCCTTGAATAAAAGAAAGAATTTCTTTATCTCTTTGTTCAGGCTGGACGATTGTTTATGTGATTTTACCAACACGAGTTGCCCTATTTCATATTTGATAGGCTTAGATATATTTTTATTATGATATTGAGTTCGTCTTTCTGCTGCACTTCTTAAATTTTCTATTGCCAAGTAAAGTTTTGTTTCTCTATCCGGTTCTGTCCTAGGTGGAAAATTAAATATTTCTTCTAGTTTTCTACTAGGTCTAATCCCTTTCATTAGCTCTAGTGGGGTATATCCGGTACTTTCATGAGTTACACTATTTAAACAATCTTCTATTCTTGTAACATAGGACGCCCATGAGGCATGGTTCTGGTGGCAGAAGAGTCTTAAGAATCGTCCAATCTCTCTATTAGCCCTTTCCACACCATTACTCTGAGGGTGATATATAGATGTGTATTTTACAACTATCCCTTCTTTTGCCATAGCTTCACGCCACTTTTTTCCTACGAACTGCGAGCCATGATCTGATACTATTGTTTGGGGTTTACCTACATCATTAAAATAGCTTTTGATTATTTTATTGGTAATAATAGTTGCAGTAGCCCTTCTGATCGAATATAGTTTTATATAACTTGGTACAGATATCTAAAACGACGAAAATAAATTGCACACCCCTAACACTGGAAGGGAGTGGGTCAAATAGATCAACAAATACTAGTTTAAGTGGCTCGTCTGTTAATATATTTTTCATCAAACCCTCGTATTTGACATTTGGGATTTTACTTTTTTGGCATATATCACAGCTACGCAATTCTTTTGCAATTGACTTGTACATTTGTGGAAAATTACATGATTCTTGTAATACCTTTTGCCATTTTTAACTCCCACGTGTCCATATTGCTGATGACAACTATCAATTACTACCTCAATTAATTTTAGGAATACAGAAGGTACAAATGTTTGTTTATAAGGGTCTTTTAAATAATAAATTATCATGAATTTGCTATCGATATTTAATTCTATTTTAGGGTAATTTTTCTTTAATTCTTCAAATACCAACTTAAGTTTAGGGTCCTCTTTTTGTAGGGTTGGCAATCACTGTTTGATTTTACTATCCTGTTCACTAGTGGTATTTTTACTTTCTCACTATCTTACAGGTAGAGAAAGTATTGTGATCCTAAAAAAAAAACCTCAGGATTTTGATGAATATCGACGTTTCATGACCCCCCAAATCTGAAAAAGTTGTTTTTGAATTTCTGTCTGTCTGTCTGTCTGTACCTCCAACTGGAGCCTAAACTATTTTACCGATCAGGCTAAAACTTGGTATCTAGGGTTTTTATAGGGTTGCCCCGAGGGGTTTTTGGAATTGGATTTCTAACCATAAAGTTAAGGGTAATTTAATGGAGGAAAAAAAAAGAGAAAAAGTTGATTTTCTCAAAATCGGCTCTGACATATTTGATTAAATCTCATTTATAAATATTTCAAACAAAATTGCTACTCTCAATATTTTGGCAAAATTAATTTAAGTGCTCTGGTCTTATGCGTAAATTATCATTTTCTTATAATATTATTATTATTAGCACCGCGTCTTACTACCCGTTCGGGTTATACGCTCTTACGCTAAATGTGTAATGTTAGGGTGATTATGAGATGAAATGAAGGACCTACAGTTTAACGTGGAATCCGAACCACGGTGGAGGCCTGGCATTCCCCACATTCACAAGATGTCTTGTCAGAGGTGAAGGAAGGGTTTGGTAGTCAGATAAATCTGTGCCGGGACCGAGGATTGAACCCCGCCGCCAGCACAGAAGTCTGACACCTTACCCCTAGACCACCAGGTCACCACCATTTTCTTATAATATCTCCAAAACTATTTGAGATATAAAATTACTTATCATTACAAATATGTAGATCTATTTAAAGTACAAATATTCTATTTGAAGCATAATTTTATAAAACCAATAATATTCAAGGTATACGCAAATATTTATATTTTTTAACTTTTCGAACACAAAAGGTAAAGTATTGCGGACTATAAAAAAAATCTAACCTGAAATATTGATGAGCATCTCATGACCCCCCGAACTCTATAAAGTGGTCTTTGCAATGTTATCTGTCTGTGTGTCTGTTAAAACTTAAAATTAAAAGTAGTTTAACAAAGGGCGAAAAGAGAAAAAATAGATTTTCTTAAAATCAACTCTAAGGATTTTGATTAAAATTCGTATCTAGGCGTTGATTAAGATTATAAATAAACTGAATATTTTCATTTTCCCATGAAAATGACTTTTAGGGTACTTTACAGAAGCATAAACATCCGTATCTCCGCAAATATTTGAGATACTAAATAACTTTTTATTGCAAATTGTAGTACTATTAAAAATAATAAATTTTTATATGAAATATATTTGTATAAATCCAACAGTTTCTGAGATATTGGAAAATATATTAATTTAATTTTGTGATCTTTAGTTGTAAAGAGATACTTCTCAAGTTTTAACGCAATAATTCTCCAATGACATAGAGTAATTAAATATAAGTAAGTCTCTAAAAGTGTATGTTATTTTTCCTTAAACCTCTTAGGAGAAATGTTTGTACAACAATGATCTATATCCATTTTGAACTCAATAGTCAATATTTACATTTTTATTGGTCAACATTTAGAATGAGTAATTTAATAGCAATGCGGTGACATGATGATGTGCATCAACTAATAAAATGTCGGAAATTTTAACTGGAAGTTGAAATTTTAATACGAAGTGTTGAACCTTGTGGACCCAATATTGATCTTTTTTATCGGTCCAAACATATAAATGAGATAATCAGTTCTTTAAAAATAATATTATAAAATTTAAGGCTGGGACTCAAAAAAATGTTTTACATAGGTTATAGTTCAATATATGCTTGGGTTTGCTAGTGTCTATTATTTCGTTTCACATATGTTACGAGTTTGAGTAAATATCTTCATTTTTAAACAATAGAGAGAGAAAGTCCGTTCAGAGATCCATACCATTTATTTCTTTGTACTAACATCTTAAACTCTGAATCAGTGGCGTATTTAAATACTCTTTGTGCTGGATACCGTGAAATGGTATCTGGTACAGTGTGCTCAACACCTGGGACGTATTGATTATTAAAACTGAACTCCTGAAGTAATAAGATCCATCGAGTTAGTCTACCATGCAAAACCTTCTATTTATTTATAAAAATAAGAGCCTTATGATCAGTATATACATTTGTGGGTCTCCCTTGAATATAAATTCGGAATTGTTGGCATGCAAATACTATTGCTAATAGTTCCTTTTCTGTGATTGTGTAGTTTAGTTCAGGGCCGTTTAGCACCCTACTAGCAAAGGCTATTGGTCTGTGATCACTCTGTTCGTCTAGTTGAAAGAGCTCAGCTCCTATTGCTTCTCCCGATGCATCTGTTGCAACGCACATTGGTTTACTTAAATCAGGGTGTTTTAACATCACGGTATTAATGAATTGTTGTTTTATCCTTAGCATTGCAGCATCCTCTGCCTCTCCCCAAAACCATTCTTCCTTCGTTCTAATTAATCGTAAAAAGGGGTATACAAGATCTGAATGATGTTTAATAAATTTTCTATAGTAATTTACTAGTCCCAAAAATGCCTGAAGTTGTTTCCTGTTCCTTGGTGTACTGAATTCTCTGATTTCTTTTGTTTTTGTTGGGTCTGCTGAAATCCCACCTGAGGGAATTAAGTGACCTAGGAAATTGACCTCTTCACATAAAATTTATGACTTATGTAAATTAACACCATACTAAGTTGCTCAATATGCTATTAAATATCATATACATATAAGGTGACAAAATTAAATACTTATTCTCCCAGTACGGCTTCTTAACCTTTTGTAACAATACAATCTTCGTATTGTTAATTGCTACCCCACCCAACCTGATTCTACACGCTTCATCACGTATAACATACTACCCGCTCCTTAATAACTCCGACGTAACCTATAATAGTACTATTCACTATTATAGCCCAATGCAGCCCAACCATCACACATCAAATAAACGTTCTTTATTCATCCAATATTGTCTGTCTACAAAACGAGTTGTTCGTCACGTACCTTGAATCTCCAAGCTGACATCACTAGAATCCTGCCAAGTCAAAACGGCCCGGCTGGGTCGCGGGCGACTACAAGAAATGTCCAAAGCTGTAACTGGCCCGAGAAAAACATGATGACTAAACGACGTTCCTGAGGGTCAAGCTGACAAATCATATCTGCGCAGTGTTGCCACCTGGGGGAAGACCATGGCGACCGTCTCCTAGCAACAGACGCTTCCAACGGCTGTCGGGAGAGGTCAACCTCAAATATTCATGTTTTGCTGCAATGCGTCGGCTGACGGCCAATCAGAGACCAGGAAGAAAGAAGAGACTGATGTATAATGACGTAATGCCTGTGGTTACGTGACTGGCTTGAATACGAACTTTCCCCCCTTGTTTTGTGTGCTAGATTCAGAAAGAGTATATATAAGAGTATGTAAATTGTATAGGGACAGAGCATTGCCAGGGGGCATTGCCGACAGATCATTGCAATATATCATTGCAACAGAGCATTGTATGACAACGTTACGTGTATGGAGGTCCTGGAGGAGGGACCAGGGAGTTTGGACCGATTGGTATCATTACATTTTTTTATAGAAACTGCATCATAGGTATCAGGGTCATGGAGGATAGACCGGGAAATTTAATTTGTTTAATATAAATAGACTCTTTTTATTTGCATGTTATGTATCAATGTATCAGGGTCATGGAGGTTAGACCAGGCTGTAACTATGCTTTCAATATTATTAAACTGTTTTCTAGGATATTAGGCGTGTCGGGAATGAAACCCGTATTTATAATTTGGCGTGTCTTTAGTCAACGCAATAGGGCGATTGCGCCTGGCTTTAGCTTTGTTTACTCTTCAAATATTGTTTAGGTGTCAGTATGATTGTCATACGTTGCAAATTGTTAGAGTTAGTTATCAACACTTTGTTGGTATACGCTATTTTTAGCGTTTTATTTTGTGTCCATTTTATTTTATCGATTTATACTTTGAGTTAATGTAAATTGAAGGACTTAAGATTTCATTGAAAATAATTGTTAATTAAAATTATTACCTTAAATTTTGTTGGAAAAATTTGGTATATATTTATTATACTATCATTCTGTAATATGATAGGAAAGACCGTAAGTCAAGTTTAAGAAGTTAGTTTTCAAGATGCAATGTTTTCTTTATGGATAGTAGCTACTAGGAAGTTTGAATTAAGGCCATTATCCTCTTGTCTATTTGTTTTTTGAAGATGATTAAAGTATTCCTGATTTAAAATATTTGCTCTTTAATTTGTTGATGATATTTCATGTATGCACATCCCCCCTTTCCCATAGTTTTAAGGGCCTTTCCTACAGGGACAGTGGAGGGTGTTGCAGTTTTATGAATTTACTGGTTGAGACGCATAACCCAAATGGCCTTCTTTTAAAACAATACGTTCTCCCATTATATATAAATGACGTATAATTTTGTTATTTCTGTTTTAATTAAATTTGATAAAACAATTATACAAGGTCTCGTGAGGTTAAGTATTGACATCCATCAAGCTTCTGTATTAATTCTCTGGCAGGGGCGGGGGTTTCATTATCATTTATCAGGATTTGATTTACTCGTCTAGCGTCTAAACATAGTATCCCCCCTCCCCCCGCCCATCTTATTTTGTTTACAACCAATATTAGATTTATTACATTGAACTACATCGCTCAATGATGTCCCAGTTCATCATGTGACTTAAAGTTTCTTCTACGGCCTGCCGTTGACTGTATAGTGCAGGATACGATCTACGGTTAAAGGTTTCTTGGTTTGACACTTATAAAATTTGTTTGGCCCTGGTTTCTTAGAAAATATATCCCTAACTGCCCCATCATCTCAAGCAATTTCTATTTGCATTCTATAGGTATTTCTAACATCTGGCCTATTATTTATTCTATTTCCCCCAGGGTATCTTTGGGTCATCTAAGGCTATTTGTCTAATCGTTATATTCTCCTTAACAATCAAAGAGCTGTTTTCCTTTTTACTAACCATTCCTGTGATATGCATATATCACAAATTTGATTATTACTTTCCCACAAATGGAACATGTGTATTATAAGAGTTCTTTATTAATTGATATTTGCTTATTTTGAAAATTAATTACTGCATTAAGGCTGTACATCCAAGCTGCACCTAAAGTTTCTGAAACGTTATGACCTTCTATAACCAAGAATTTAATAGTAATTTCATTTCCCCCTATCTTTACATCCAATAATATCTGTCTTTTTACCTTTTTATTTTGAGCTCCTGTCGCGCACATAATGGTTACATTGCTTACAGCGAGTGTGGGAATACCTCCCCTGGGATTTTCCTTACACAATTTTTCATAGTATTTCCCTGAAGTGGCTGTTATTTCAGATACAGCATCTATTATAAATTTTATAACTCTTCCATTAATCTTACATTCTATTTCCGTGGAACTGACTTTATTGTATTTTCGACGTTCAGTGCCTTCATAAAGTAAATATTCTTTTGGGTCATCCTGTAAAATACTATCTATTTTCACATCGCAAACAAATATATTTTTGACAGTTTCCTAAAGTAACGGCTCTTTTTCTAACTTTAGTGAATGTCAGTGTCAGGCAACTCAATGACTTGTCTAACAATTTTTTTTACAGTTTTGTCCTGTTTCCTTGTGGAAATTGACATTGGGGTTGAGAGAATATCTTCTAATTTGTTGTGGATGTTCCTCTAGTTTTTCAAGGTCCATGCCCATAAGCTGATTTTTCTGTCCTACCTGTAAATTATTTGCTTTAAATTACGATTATTCTATCCCCTGGTAGTCTAGAAAACCTCCCTTGTAATTAGGATTAGAATAATTACCCTTTTGATTAGGATTAGTATAATTAGGATTAAAATTGTTTCCCTTATTTTTGTAATGTTCCCAAGTTCTAATTCCCGGCTCCTGGTTTGATATCTAGCTAGGTCGTGCCTGGTTATTTTTATTGTCCCTATTTAATTTGTTTCCTCCATTTTGAAATGAGCTATCTTGCATGTATGGCCTTGACCTTTCTATCCTAGACCTCTTGTCAATTATATCTAGAATTTCTCTCATTACAACACTAGTTTTTACTCTTGTATTTCGCGTGGACCATGATGCAATAACTGACTTACCAATTTTCCCCCATCAATAGGAATGTCCAAATTCATGCATGGCATGGATGGTCACCGGCCATTCACACGTGAACGTGTGAACCACTAGTTCTTTTGGAGATATTGGGATATGTTGCAAGATAAATATGAATTTAAATACTCGCAGATCACCCAAGGTTTTGATTATTAAAAACCCCACTCAAAAACATTCACAGAATTAAATATACAGTAAAACAATTCAACAAATTAATTAGTTAAAGTAAAAGTATTTAAATCAATAAACAAATGAAAACACAATAAATAGAATTACACTGAATAAATTATAACTAAGCAGTTCAGTGTGTTAATTAATTATATTTAAATTAATAACAAATGAAAATACGTAAAATAGAATAACATCAAATCAAGTAAACAGCTTGTTGATCAAAATACCTAAACCACTAGTTAAATATCCAAATATCAGTTCATTAAAATGTTCGTTCAAGGTACAATTTACTTTCAATGTTAAAAACAATCACGGCACCCCGCTACTGGTCCCTGCACCATACACACTATACTGACATGCGTCACACGAACACTAGACTCGCTGGTCCACTCCAGGACTGACTGGTCGAGAACCAAGAACTGAGCACACCCAGATATCGCTGACCACATATATATAGGGGTGGTCCCAGCTAAGGGTCTGGAATCCTCCACTTCTAGAATACTAGGCCAGAATTAAAAAGACCCATACCCTTCTAGACGTGTGTCCTATCCTCCCCCCGTCCTCTCTAATCCCCCAACCAAGTGAGAACGTCGCTGCATACCTGGTCGACAAGGAGGGAGACAGAACAGGCAGTGCAGCCGGGTAAACAAGGAGAGCGCGCCGGTCCCACTGCTAAACACTAATCTCGTCACCATATAATTTACAAACTTTTCCTGCTTACACACGGACCAAGATCTTTTACGAAAGTGTATCTTTATTCCTTCATAGGATGTAGTCAGCCTCGTGACTATTCATCCATAATTCAGCTTCACCTACTAACTTTGAATTAGGGTAATGCTATATTTTGTGCTTTGGTGAGCTTACAGAAAGTCTATCTTTTTCAAAAATTGTACCGTATGCCCCCTATCATTATTTCCACTGAAGGTGGGTACAGAGTCCATTAATTTATTCTGGATGCTTGTACTGGGTAATACCAAGGCACCAGCGTTAGTTAGCGTCCCCTTTTCCACTACTTCGTCATATTTTGACTTGGTCTGTTCTATTTATCGCATTTGCTCGACTGTTTGTGACGCATTGTCCACAGTCTCAGTCAGGTTGTCCTTAAATCTGTCCAATAGGTGTTGAAATATTTCCTATGTGTGGACATCTGGTATTGTATGTCAATCAAAGAGGTGATTTTGGAATCTACGGTTATCCCTACATATTTGCTGTTATTTTAGAAAAGTCGCAAATCGTTTTGTTAAATTGTATACCTGTTCTATAATTTCATTTTAATTTTTATTGCACATTCCAATTCGGCTACGTCAAGGCTAGTGTCGTGGAACGATTTAATCGTACCCTCAAGAACTTGATGTGGAGGAGGTTCACGGCTAAAGGTTCGTATCGATGGATCGATATGATCTATTCGCTACTGGACGAATACAATCGGACGACACACTCGACAATAAAGATGAAGCCTATATACGTCAAGGACGACAGACTTTTACATACAGTCTATAAACGCCTCAAGATCTCGGATTCTACACCCAACATGTTTAAAGTAGGTGATATAGTATAAGTATAAGTAAGTATAAGGACGTTTTAGAAAAGGGTTATACTGTGAACTGGTCGACCGAACTGTTTAAAATACGCAACGTCGTCGATACTAATCCCAGGACCTTTCTACCCGAAGATATGAAAGTTAAACCTATCACGGGAGGATTCTACGATAAGGCGCTCAGAAAGACTCTGTTTCCAGATGTTTACCTTGTAGAGAAGATAATCAGACGTTCCGGAGATAGAGTATACGTCAAATGGTTAGGGGTTGACTAGACCCACAATTCGTGGATCGATGTGAAGGATATAGTGTAGAAGAGGAGGGTGAACCATTCCTCCGACGGGGTTTGTTCCCCTTCAATCTGAGCGTATAAAGGCGAGTGCGGGCAAAGAGATGCATCACATTCGATATGTTTAGACAGTTTTAGACAGCTATCGAACGGCAGCTTAGAATACTACATCCTGTATCAATCACAGGGAGATGCTTTACACCAGGGCCCAAGTTTCTACCAAAGAAGCCAATCTACACTTCCTATAAAAGCACCACGTGTAAGATGGCGTCCTCTAGCACAGAGAAACCAAGGACGACCCATGGAAACTGGTAGTCCCAAAGACGACCCACCAACGGATCCTATGGGCGTACCACGACGATCAAACTGCCGGATACCCAGGATAGGGAGAAACTACACGCGCCATCCAACGAGGCTACAGATGGAAAGGCCTCAGGACGGAAGTACGACGCTACGTCCACAGTTGTATGCTATGCGCTTGTCAGAAGGCAGGGAGCAATCAAGGTACTGAACCTCTACGGCCCCGACCTCCCCGCCGACCGTGGGAGGTAATGGTACTTGACCTATCCCCTGAGTAAGGGAAGAAAGCGATTCATTCTAGTAGTAATGGACCTGTTCTCCCGATGGGTAGAAGCTCAGCTCCTACCCTCATCAGAGGCCCACCAGATCATCCGAACTCTCGAGCATCAAGTGTTCCCACGTTGGGGGTAACCAAGACACATCCTGTCGGAAAATTCCTCAGCATGACATGGAACAACGCATGCCATAAATGGGACGTCGACACCTGGACCATTCCGAGCTAAAACCCACAAGCCAATCCCACCGAACGAAGAAACCAGGAGATCAAGAAAGGGATCAGGCTAGGCCTCACCAAAAATCACCGGGATTGGGACCAACACCTTCCAATGATCCTCTTCAACCTCCGATGCCACAGAGATGAACCCCAGTGAGCTACTCTTCAGAAGAAACTTATACCAACCAGGAGAATGGAGATTTGAAAACCCAGTCCCTAGGTCAACAGAAGAGAGAAACCCGTCAACAGGACTTGAGGAGAGACAGACAAAGGATCTAGCCAGCCAAGCTAAATATAATCGAAGATACGCCCAACCCCCACGAAAGTCAGCCAAATCTTTCCAGGAGAACGACCTCGTATTAGTCCGAACCCACCCACTCTCCAACGCCACAGAAGGGTTTCACGCAGGGTTCGCTCCAAAATGGGAAGGTCCACACCAAATCCAGAAAAGAAAAGGGGGTGTATACTGGGTCCACTACCCTAACGGACACTTGTGAAAGGTGCATAGGGGACAACTTCGCCCCGACCCACCAAGGTACCCAGGGGTAGAACCACCCCTTTCGGAAGAAGAGGCATGACAAGAACTTACTTCCGTAGTGACTCCAGCATTCTCCGTGGACGAGGTTGCCAGCCAGTGCAACTCCAGCTCAAGAGATCGACGATGGAGTGAAAGACTACGACCCCGGGACACATGAGCAATGTAAGACTAGGCCCCCAAAGTAAGGACCTTCACAGGCAATGAACAATAATGCGTGGTGCGAGAACGTGACAAGCAAACATAGTGCGCAGCCGAGTGACAATAGTGAGTGGTACGAAAACGTCACAACCAAGTGAGCAAATGGGTAGGCCCACCGACACTCCAGGACAAGGATGAGCGGCACTAGCCCAAAGACAACTTTGGTATCAGGCAAACCGCTACCATAAACCCAAACGTATGATGTAAGAGGGTAATATTGAATATGACCCCTCTATCCCGTGAACGTAGGTCTTAAGTATAGTGTAATTTGTTATAATCTTTTTTTGTAGACCTAAGGAATTGTATAACTATGGCCCTGACCATCTAACTGGTTAAATCTAGATCTAAGAAATGTATATATAACATGACTTATGAGATCGAGATGGGGGGCCACCGCGTGCAAGAGCTTTCACAATTAAGGGGGGATTGTTATACCTCAACCAACCAGGTCATAGCCGGTCCTTGCATGAACCCAGTAGAGTTAGGAGTTAGTACGCTCTTGAACACGCTACCCCTGCCATCCAACGCACACAGACACAGACAAAAGGCATGCTCCGATGCTTCCAGAAGGGGAGCACGAGAGCAAGTTCCAACACGTACCGACCAATTGGTCACACCGTGTGGTTTGCAAAAATTAAAGAACGGGTTGTCGCGTTTCGCGAAGTTCTGAAACAAAGAAACAGAGATTACAAAATATTAGTAATATTGGGGTAAAAAAGGGGGGTAAGAAATTGAGAAACCGACTAAGGGTTTTTTAGAGTTACGTGCGGAGACACTACTCTATGGGGGGCTGGGTGAGAGCCTCCCAAACCACTGTTGACACATCTCGCTTATCCGAGCAGGGCTTTGGGACGTCGATGGCACCCACCAGGGTCGATGACGTAGTTCCCAAGCCCCTGGATAAGAGGATTGGTGGCACCGGGAAGTCTAGCGTAGAAAGACTGCGCCAGTTTCCGGAAGTGGTCCTTGATGGTAGGCATATCCAGGTCACGATGAAGAGTCTCATTCCGGACATACCAAGGTGCGCCCACAATGATCCTCAGACATACGCTCTGGAACGCCTGCATCCTCCTCATATACGTGTCCGCCAGGTGACCCCAAGCGGGACACGCATAGTCGAGGATCGGCCTGAGCAACTGCTTGTACAGCGTCAGACCGTTCCTTGTAGACAGGGCGCTACGCCTGTTAAGCAGTGGGCCTAGGACTCCCAGCCTTTGCCTCGCCTTGTTGAGTCTTTCGTTGCAGTGTAGTCTCCAGGTCAGTTTTGTGTCCAGCGTAAGTCCCAGGTACTTAACACTGTCCGCCCATCTGATCTGTTCTCCGAACAGCTGGAGTGGAGCCGGCCTGTAGTACTTTCTTTTCCATGTGAAGAGCATTGCAGTGCTCTTCTCCACGTTAATACTTGTTCTCCAGGTTGTCAGCCACCCCTCCAACTGCGTCAGGTGCGTCTGGAGTCGCCTCTCCACCAGCTGCCCTCGCCACGACTCCGCTACTAGAGCCGTGTCGTCCGCATACAGAGCCAACTCGGTGCCTGGGGATTTTGGAATGTCGTTCACATAGAGACTGAAGAGCAGCGGGCCCACCATGGAACCCTGCGGCACTCCAGCCCGGATGCTTCTGACTTGGGAGGTGGCGTTCCCAAAGGTAGTGGAAAAGGTGCGATGGGAAAGATAAGATTGAACAACCTTAACTAGGTAGAAGGGCAGGTTCAGGGAGAGGAGTTTGAAAAGGAGACCCTCGTGCCAAACACGGTCGAAGGCCTTTGCCACGTCAAGAAAGACAGCACCAGTCAGCCTGTTGATGTTGAAGTTCCTCGTAACCTGTTCCACGAGCCGGACAAGTTGATGAGACGTAGCGTGTCCCGCCCGAAAGCCGAACTGCTCGTCCACCAAGATGCCCCCCTCGCGAACATGTCGGGTCAGTCTCGTCATTATTAGTCTCTCGAACAACTTGCCCAGACAGTCGAGCAAGCTGATCGGTCGGTAGGACGAAGCTAGGGCCGGGTCCTTACCCGGTTTATGAAAGCAGAGGACGTTGGCATGCTTCCAGAGCTCGGGGAAGTGACTCAGGAACAGGACGGCGTTGAATAACTCCACAAGGAAGTTAATCGCCTCCAAGGGCAGCTTTCTGAGGACCGCGTTACTGATACCGTCGGATCCGGGGGCCTTGTTTTGTCTTAGAGCGGCTATCGCCCGTGACATTTCTGTCACCTCCGTGGGTTCGGGTTCATCCAAGGGTCTGTACGAGACCGCACTGATGACCTGCGCCACGTGCGCAACGTGCACCGGGTCTGACGGGTTGTCAGTCGGTACAAATTGCGCCTCTAAGTGCTCAGCGAGAGCATCGGCCTTCTCCTGGTCGGAGTTGGCCACCCCGTTGCGACTCACAATAGGCGGCCTTGGTGCGGGGACCCGCATCAAGTTCCTCGTCATTTGCCACAAGGACCTGTCCTGCACGCACAGGCTCTCAATCTTGTCCTCCCAGACACTGTTCCGGTATTCTCGGACCATCTCCCGAACCGCATGGACTTTGCGGCTCCAGTTGGCCTTGTCTACCGGGTCCCTCGAGATTTGCCAAGCCTTCCTCAGCCGATTTTTCTCCCAGACGATCCAACGCTGCGCCAACAACCCCTCCACCTCAGTCTGCCGGACGGCCGAGAGGGATAAAAGCGGCTGGCTCCCAACTCAGATCATCAGTATCGGTAGCAGTACCGGGCCATAACGACCGGTACTAGTTTGTAGTGGCCTCGCCCACAGTAAGGTATCAGTAAATGTGTCTTTAAGCGTAACACTGGGTATGAGTTAACAGTCTCAAGTTATCCCTTCCTCCCTCTCCCCCTCCGCTCCCTACCTCACCGCACCATTCTGAGTGCCGAGGTCTCTCCTCCCTCTCCCTGCCTAACCGTGCCATTCTGAGTGCCCCACCTAACCACTCGTTTGATCATCCCATTAGCACCTGAAACTCTCCCCTTTATCTTCCAATGCCTCCATCAGTATTCTGGTAACAGGCTCGGTAACGACATGGGCTTTACGAAACGCGTCGGAAAGGCCCAGCAAACGAGACAGCTGAACGCGAACCGCTCCAGTGGCAATAACAACCCTGCCCCGCCTGGGCCCACCACTTCACGAGCGGGATATTCAACTTAGGAGCCCACACACTACCAAGATGGCACACTAGCCACCCCGGCTGCCAGATCCCGGGGATTAACCCCTCCCGACCTACCAGGCCACACTCCTCCCTGCTCACCCCCCCCCCCTCCGTACTCCCATATACTTTCCCCCTTACTCCCGCGAATCTTCCATGGTACGTGCTCCCCCAAACCCAATCTCCCGCTCAGTCCCACCGGCTACCACCTGAGACCCCTCGCTACACCACCCCTACATCTGTACCCTACGCCAGCCGTCAAGACCCACGAATGGGCCAACTCCCCAACGCCCACATGGTGCCCCACGCCAAGATTCACAAAGTATTGAAGAACCTCCAGACGACCTTCGACTCCTCACCAGTGCCAGAATAGCTCCGCTATCTCCAGACTAGTAGAGAGGTAAACAACGAGCTGCCACAAGATAACACAATTGGTGACTGTTGATGGACTATTAAGGAGGGTACACAATAAGTTACACAAGTTGGCCATAAAAGTTGCGACGGGTTTAAGTTCTTCCACAATAAGGCAGTCTAAATTAGTATCTTGTAAGTTTCAACTTTAGTCTCTTCATATCGAAAACGGTCTATAGTTTTCCCTTTTCTTTACCAATTAATCCCACGGTATACTCAAAACTGTTTTTCCTTCAGAAGGGAAAACTGTAGATGGTTTTCGGAGGGATTAAACAGTAAACAAAATTATGTGGTACACTACCGTAATTTAAAACTGTATATTTCCTTGGATATGAAGCTTCAAAAGATAAACCGATTCTTAACTTTCAATCAGACGCTTGTTTGAAACCATATATTGATTTTAATACATCCCGACGAAAAAATGCATTAAATAGGTTTGAAAAGGACTTTTTCAAACTCATGAACAATGCAGTATTCGGAAAGTCGATGGAGAATCAAAGACATCGTGTAAATGTTCAATTACTAAATAATGAAAAAAGTCTGAAGTAGCGTATTGCTTCACCAGCATTTATTGCTTATACAATCTTCACGGAAGAGTTAGTTGGGGTTCACATGGAAAAAATAAGTCTACTTTTGAATAAGCCTATCCATGCAGGCTTTGCAATCTTAGATATAAGCAAGGTTATCATGTATAACTTTCATTATAATTATAATAAGAGGATATATGGACAAATCGCAAAGCTCTTATTCACAGACACAGAATCCCTCTGCTACGAACTGAAAACAAAAAAAATGTGTATGTGGATATGTTTGATAATATAGACCGATTCGACACTTCAGACTATCCAGAAACACATTTTTTACAAAGTGCGTGCAATAAAAAAAACTCTGGGTAAAATGAAGGATGAGATAAAGGGGGAGTGTATTCGAGAGTTTGTGGGACTTCGACCGAAGCTTTACTCCATTCAAAGGGAGAGTCTTGAGGAGAAAAAAGTGGGTAAAGGTGTGTCAAAAACAACTCTCAAAATGAAAATTAAACATGATCATTATAAAAAATGTTTAAAGCAGAGGATATTACACTACGCTAATATGTATATGATAAGAAGTGAGAAACATCAATTGTATAGTATCGCTTTGAATAAACTTACACTGTTACCAGGAGATGACAAACGCTATATTTTAGATAATGGATGTGAAACTCTTGCATACGGTCACTACAAAATAAGACAAATAAGTTCACCAATGGAGACATAAAAAAATCATATTTATATTTTATTACGTAAATAGCTCGAGTGCTTGTGAGTATCATAGCCTGATTTCATCAGGTGAAACAGCACGGCTTTATATAAATTAAATAGTTTAGTTAAAAATAGTTATAGGTGGGAGGGGACGTTACTCGCTTCCCCGCAGTGCCTCTGGGATACGTTTTAATAAACGGCTAAACGAGTAACACCCAATACGTAGTAATATTATAATAAAATGTTGGTGATTTATAAAAGTTTTATCAAGTTATTGGTGTAACTATTTTAGAAACACCTGGTTTACCATCCGCCTTCAGTTCCCTAAATATGTTTTTCCCGATCCCCCACTGAGCAATGCTATTGTTATGAGAGAAAGTAACTCACTGACTATAGGAAGGGTCTATATGGGAAAAAATGATTCAACTTGGCAGTGAGGAGGATCAATGCTAAAACTCGAAAATATAATCAACCCCCAAAATAATATTTACCGATCCGCCACTGGTCAATGCTTTTATTATGTGGGAAAGTGACCCACCAACTCTATGCGAAGGATCACTGTGGGAGAAAGTGACCCAACTTCGTAATGTGGAGGATCAATATTATTCCTATGGTAGAAAGTGATCCTCCACACGAGAAAGTGATCCTTCACATTCTGTAACCTTATGGGAGAAAGTGATCTGGAACTCTCATTTCACCTTCTACTACTAATAATTAACATTGGTTCTTTTCAGTAATACAAAACTAGGCATGGATGAATCCAAAATATTCTTTGGTCACGTCTCTTATATCTGTAATAATAATAATAATAATAATAATAATATAGATATAGATATAGATATATAGCCAAATCCTCCCGGTACTCAAGTCACTAGACGTTATATTAATAAATATTAAATATGATATACCCCCGAAGAAGGCTCTTGAAGCTAGATAGTACGAAACTGATTGAAATTCTACCACTTTTGCGTAGTACTGTTTTCACAACATAAGTAACAACCAGTTACTGACAATTTCGTGACTTCAATCGCTAACCAGTCCGATCATGGTTGAGTAGCTCTGTGGACGAAAAGCCTTACACAAATTTCATATTACGATTACAATAGTCCCTTTATGATGAACATGTTGAAAGTGAGTCGTTTAGCAACTCCATATTTAAAGTGCTTTTAAAACTAAGCATTGACACTAGCAAACCTCAGTGTTTATGGTCTCAACCTGGCTCAAGGAGTGCAGAGAGACTTCTATAAGGCTGAGTATCTGGTGAATACCTTGTCTCGATCAAATGATTTCAGTAAAATTAGGCCTAGCATAAAACGATGTCCATGACTACTAGTAGGTATGGTAGTAGTGAAGAATGGGGTGGGCTATAGCGATTTTAACTTACTATTTTTGTGCATCCCATACAATGTTTAAGAAAATATTGGGCAATGCATACAAATAAAGGGAACTCTCATCTTTCATAATACATTTTTAAACAATTATCTGTAAAGCAATTTTTTCACTAAAAATTATAAACCTCTTTGATATGTTGTGTTACAACCAGCCTCGGTTAAAGGTAGGTTGTAACAAACGTTGGGTTGGTTGTAACAGGACATTAGTATTGTCAGAAAATTGCTTCTTCTTGGACATTATTTTAATTAATTTATATTTAAGGTGTCCTTTGTTAAAAAAAATACAAAAAATTACAGAAATCCTAGTTTAAACTTATTTAGGCTATAATGAGTATGGCTATTAAATAAAACACCGAACCAAAGCCTACTCCGAGAGTCCATCTGAATGGCAACTGTGACAAATATACATATTTGATTATTTTTGCTCAAGGAAAATGTGACCACAGCTGACAGTCCAAACAGCGGACCCACTCTCCACCCGGTTTACTGGAATAGAATGGTTTCAAGCGCACTAAACAGAAACATTCACTCTCATCTTCTGATCAGCTTCCTGAATTTAATTTCTTCCTTGCAGAAGTTTGGCCCTAGCTTGCTTTGGCCTGCTCAGTTTTATCTTCCTATTAAACCCTTCCTTTTTTTCGTTTTTCATATGCTTCCTCAAATGTGTTTTTCTCTGGAGTATCTGTAAAAATGGCATTTTTCCTTGTTTTGCCCCTACCCTTTGTTAGTCTAGAAGTCGATTTTAGAAGTTGCTGAACTATTTCCTCCTGCCAGATTGAGAGAAATCTTATCATTGTTTCTAGTTGGACCAGCAATTGGTGTGACGTGTCTTTCAGTAGATACCTCATTGAGTGGATTTTGCTTGTGCTGGCTATGGAGTTGGCCTCTCCATCACAAAAGAAAGAGAAAAGTCTGAAGCCTGAAATACTTCCCTATCATCTGGAAATATTCCACATTTCTGGAATAAATATTGAATATTTTTTGGGGTTGTAGAAATCGGAAATTCCAATTTTTAAACAGATGGGATGTGGAATATTGCCATTACCCTAGCCGCATTATTTGGGGTCTTATTAGTTCTAATATAAGCATCATTGTTATGTTTATTTGTCCTTTAAGTGGTCCAAAAACACTAATATCTAGTAGTATATAGCGAGTCAATCAGAGAGAAATAATTACATTATAACCCCATTAGCTTAGCCAAATCAAGACATGTGGGCGCTAAATGTGACTGATAATTGTTTAGGTGAAGAAGGACAGACCTCTCTTGAGAAGACAAACACAATTAACAAAATGATTAAGAAACATTGGAATTTATCTTTCTGTTGTCCATCCAGATTTATTACTAGCAACTATGCAGCCTGTATTCATAGCAGTGATGCCAACTCCTACAGAAAGTTCCCCCTAGGACCAACTTGAAATCCCCCTAGATGTCGATTAAAAACCCCTAAATTTTCAATACCTTGTTTAAGAGGTAATTTCAAATAAAATTTAAAATACATTCAAGTAGTATAAAATAGCTGTTGTATTTATGTGGGTGCATTTTACACATTTACATACATTAATTTATGAACTAATGATATTAATGATAATAACAATGAAATAAAACGATTTTTATTTTTTATTTCTTAACTTGTCTTTTCTTAACTTTTCTTTGCATACATTTTTTTGCTTCTTCATAATTTTCTCTTCATAATTTTTTTTTTGCTTTTTATACTTTTCTTTTGTTAACTTTTCTGAACTTTTTTTTAAAGTTAAACGAGAAATAATTGAAATTAAAAACAAATTGCTTCAATGTCTCGTTTTTTGTCCCCTAGACATAATGTTGACTTAATACTTTAAATATCATCGGGATGTATATTTAATATTTCGTCGAAGGCATTGGCCTGGCTGCCGCGCTGCGTTTTGCTGTTTCTGATATTTTTGAAATCGTACATGCTAACGTTAAATGACTTGGTCATACGGGCAGAAGGTACAACTTTTATGCACTTTGCAAAGTGAACCTCACCATCAACATGCTTTGCAGCACTTCGAGAGAGAGAGAGTTTATTCCGTAATTTATTTTTAATTACGTTATAAGTCTAAAAAGCACGTTCGACACTTGCGTTTGAAATTGGAAGTGTGAGAAGAGACATTGAAAATTTGGCGATATTTTCAAAACGTTTGTGACCAACATAATCGCAATCTTCGAAAACCTCTGAATAAAATTCAACAGAATTATTTAGATTTGGCCACAATTTGTTTTGCAATTGATTTCACTCTGACTCTATGTAATTCTTATCGCCGTACAAATGATCTCGAGGGAATTTTGTCGAAACGTTAGTTAAACTTGGCTTAACTTGCGATAACGCGATTTTAGAATGAAGATTGGCCATCATTCTTAGAACTGATAAATTATCTGGAAATCTTTTTTGAATTTCTTGAGCCAAAGTACATAAGAATTTCTTGCACCTCTCTTTGACATCCAACAAGTCTTTCGCGTCAATATTTTCTGCGATGAGCTGAAACTTGTATCCAAAATAGATAGCTGAAGTATGCATTAAATGCGATTGAAAATCGAAAACCGCTAATTCGCTATCCGCCAATTTCAGAAAACTTGATGGCACGACACGTTTTTGAAGTAAGCTTTTAGATACCAAAAATAGGTCTTTGAGCATACTTAGTCGGTTCCACGTGGTTGCTTTGAAACATTAAATTCAACTCAGTGATAATTTTCAGTTCATATTTTAAGAAAACCAAAAAATCTTTGAACGGTAATATTTTCATAATATCATACAACTGTTCAGCCATATAACATTTATCTTCCAATTTAGCAATTGAAATTAGCAGTTGTAATTCTTCCCACTGATCGAGTATTGTATTAATAGCCTCGGATCGTGCAAGCCAACGAGTTCCAGTAAGACCTTGACTTTTTTTTGTGTTCCCTTGCCATTTATAGTTTCGTACAGCGTCCGATATTTTTCTATCCGTTTAGAGCTGTAGGAAATCCAATTATGCACTTCTCACACTAAAAATTCAAATTGACGGGGCAATGTCTCCGATACTATTTCGGCGCACAAATGAAGTGAGTGACAAACTCACTTCACGACGACTTCACTTCTTGTCTGTACAAAGCAGAGACTGAATTATGTTTCCCAACCATGACACTCGCTCCACTGACGCCAATCCCAACCATATTTTGAACGCTCAAACCATATTCTTCTATTTGAACTTTAATGGTACCGTGCACACTTTTTGCATCAGCATAGATTATTTTAATTAATCTGTAGAAAGATGAAACTACATGCCTTTTTTTGACAGAAAAAAATCGCAACATGATGCACAGTCCATTTTGCTTAGAAAGATCCGTACTCTCGTCGATTATAATTGAGTACGGACTATCACCAATTTCTTCTATTAGTTCTTGAAGCATACAATGACCGAGCACATTTTTAATTAGCATCGAATATTTTGTACGAAGAAGTTTAAAGTCTGAAATCGCCTGGGATGCAGGGTATAACTGCAGCAGTATTTTGACCATATGATTTACAGTTTGTAATTAACTGTGCTCCGCAATAAATATAGCGATTTTCAATTCGACAATTTTCGTGTTTTCTGTCAAAACTGGCTTGAATATTGAAGTCAAAGGTTTGCAGGTCTTCGCAGATTTGTTTGATGCAACAGCCTTTTTATGCTTCTCGGTATTTGCATGATTCAAGAGATCCTTTTTGTGCGCTTTTAATGACACGTGACAATACTTGCAGGTTGAGGACACACATTAGTTGTATCAGACGCTAACCAACCTGTAATACAAATATCAATATTTAATGATATATCATAGTATTTTCAATACAAATTAAAACACACTGGCAAGCATAAGAATATTTTCAAATTTGATAGTAACACCACCACAATTAAATAAATACTAAAATGTCGCCGAAGAATAACTTTCAACTCCACTGAGATGTGGAACTCCATAAGAGGCAACATGAAACGTAATGCATTAACCTCTTAACGCCGTATGTAACATTTTTGTTACATACTATAAATATTTTTTTAACGCAAAAAGTATCAATTTTTTACTAATGACGGTTTCGTTACATACCTCGAAAACAATAATTGGCTCGTGCTGCCCTCTGCATTGATATTTGATATATAGAAAAAAATATTTTTCAGGCGTTGGTATAGCTTTTCTAGTAAACATAACCAGATCAACTTTATGAATACTAAAAAGGTAAAAGATGAATTTTTAAAAAATATGATTTTGTTTTGTGTTATTTTATTAATATATAGTGATTATTTAAAAAAATTATGTTAATTTAATTGAATAAATGGAAATTAGGGTTTGTATAATTTTTGTAACATTAGTCCAAAATAGAACTGCCAATGAAATGAGGTTATGTTTATTTATTTTTGGATTGTGTGATTATGGGATGTTTTTCTCAAACTTTATTTCATATGAACTTTACAATGTTATGTATTATGTACTGCTGCAAAGTGATATGATTAATAATGTAAACAAATTTATAACCTAAAAGCTAAAATTATTTTCTCTTGAACTTGGTTTATCACTTTCAATATAGATTATGCGTGTTTACATTTCCTTATTTTTTGCCCAATCAGAGCATAATAACTTTGAAAAATAACATTCAGTATTTACAATTTTATATATTTACGAATTGAGTTTCGGTTCAGGGAATACATGTTTACTAACCTTCAAGTTCCGGATCGGTCTCCCAACATTTTGTATATTTTTGCTGATATTTTTTCTTTTGGCATTCTGGAAAAGATTTGAACACGAATAATTAATTATTATTCGTATTTTCTTTATTCCATGGCACCACAGAAAAACATAAACGACTTACTTTGCAATCCAATAAAACTCAAGAGTAGACAACTAACGGACACAACCTCAACGTGACAAACATGAAAACTTCGAACAGTATAAGCGCGGTAAAAGGTTGCTCTTGACCAGCAAGTTGGTCGTAGTGCGAAATTCAGCCACCAGCGCCACTTGTGTTGCTAGTACAAGACATGAAGTATGGCATTGGTGTAAAACATTTTGAAAGGCAATCGATGATAATTGAGCAAAAATAATAGTGATCCTTAAATTTAACGTTTAGTTTATAAGAAATATTTATTGCGAATGAAAGATTCTTCCCAGGAATATGTATTTCGTATATATAAAATATATTATCGCACACAAAATTTCAACGATCGAACGAATTGACCTATTTCAATTTACGACCGAATTGATTAAAATGATAAATGAAGAAGTACATAGATATAATAATTGTATAAGCATGTGATCAAGAGATACAATTCCTATTGAATAAAAAAAAAAATTACCGGGAATCGAATCTCGGCCCTACTATATACTGTACTAGCACGCTAGCCGTTGAGCTATCACTACCATCACGTTTAAGTATAGTTTTCTGATATTTAAGTTATAGCCGCACTTGGAATTTATATTTGGCATAGTTTGTTGGTTTGGTTCAAGGCTTAATATAAATTGTATAGAGTCCTGCATTTTTGTTTGTAGTGAGTTCATGTTTTTTGTGTACACTTGAGCATTATCTCGGTTTACAAATTGTTATGTTTTGTTTCATTTTACATTCTTTTTTTTCTTTATTCACTTTTTTTTTCAAGATATACACTTCAATTTCACGCCCTCAAAAAAATTTCTTGAATAATGTACCCGCTAAAAAATCCCCTAAATAAATGTACCCCTAAAAAAACCTTTATGTGTTGGTTCCCCCTAAATTTGGGGGGGGGGGGACCCCACGTTGGCATCACTGATTCATAGTAGACACCATGTCTTTAAATGACCTTCAACAAGTTTTAAACTTGGAGTAGCACACTGTTCTACTGCCAGGGCTGCGCTGTAGTCTACTGTGGAGTAGAATAACCTAGATTTAATGAGTACTCGCAGTATGCCATTGTGGGGGTATTCCGTCAGAGTCTACAATGTATTCTTATGGAGAAAATGGAATTTAAAAAATTAATAAAGTCCATTTGTACTATTAAATAAATTATAAATCAACCATTTATGAAATCAGAATAGCTTTAACTTCACAAAAAATAAAAGGAAAGTTTTGTGAAATTGTACAACACTTAGTAATCTCTGATAAAAAAATCGCAAGCTTTGGCGGGAATTCAAATTAAAGAAACCTTAAAAACTAACGTTTAGGCAATATAAAGTGACAATTTATATTACCTAAACATTAGCTTATATTAGATATATTATTTACTAATATAATATTAGTTTTATATATATAATATATTTAAATATATAACTATATGTTAAATATATATATATACCTATATTTTATACATACCAATATTATATATATATATATATATATATAGGATAGATATACCTATATTATGTGTATAAGATATATTTACTTATATTATGTATATATAATATATATATATATCATATAATAAATATTTTATGATATGATTGTATTTATATTATATAATTTCTTAAGATAAAATGTTATATATTATATAATAACATTGATAGCTTTAATTTTTTATTAAAAAACTATTAAAAATAAGCACACTTGAAACATTATGAAAAAATATCTGCTTTGATGGCCGCATGGTCTCAGGCATCACTCTCGCTATAAACTAAAATGTCGATGACAGGAAGATTTGGGTTAAATTAGAATCCTAATTGGGTGTATAGAGGGTGGTTTTCCACTCTTTCCACGCAAATGCGGGTACACTTACTCTAAATTCATTTTTCTTCATCCCTAACTCATTACCCTAATTAGTACATGTGTGTATAATCTTATCAGGTGGTAATATGTGGTGCTAAATATATGTTTGCTTATTAATTAAATCTAAAGATTTATTGAAGTTATACTTCTTTAGGCACGTTATGAAAACATGATGAGAGTGAAATTTTAAGATGCGCGCGCATCACTGTAACACAAAAGTAACAGGTTGAAGTTAAACCGCTCATTAAGTCTCGAAAAAAAAAAGCTACCAACAAAATGGAAATAGAACCTCTGTTAGTCACGCATGTTGGTACGCTCGTCGCCTCTGATCACTGTTTTCATTATATATAATATTTATCCACATGTTTCTAGTTTCTACAGTCACAACACGTGTTTTAGTTTCATACAAGTGCGAATTATATATTTGCTAATAAATTATATTCAGTAGTGATTTAAATTGAATATTTTGATTAATATTATTTACTATTCGTAAATATTAGTGAAAAAAAATTGTGCTTATAGACTTTTTCAAGTGCTCCAATATAATTGAGGTTAACTATCCGTATGTATTATTTATTGATATAAATTAAAATATTATTATTTAACATAATTAATACTAAATATTATTAAATTATTTTTTATTTTTTAATGATGCCAAAGAAGTATAACTTCTCACGCGCGTACATAAGTACACACACCCATTTTTTATATTATTTTGGTCCACTCATTATTAACAGAGTAGCTTAATTTGTTACGAAATATTTAGAAAACCAGTTTAGAATTTGATGAAGCATCAAAGAAAAATAGCTCATAAAAATTAAAAGATAAATATAAAATAGCACATAAATAATTAAATAAAATTAAGTTGCAGACCAATATTACCATAAAGTTAAGCTTTGAAGTAAACAAAGCAAAAGCCAGTACACCTTCAAAATGGTGGCCAAACTTCTTTTTTCTTTCTTGTTTGTTTGGATATTAGCACCGCTATAAACGGAACGGCTAGCGAGTACTCTTCTAATAACGCATCGAGGTTACTCTACTGTGGAGGTCTGTAAATTAGATAGTTGTTGGCAAACTTTTCAAATAATACTGTTACCATTATGTGTTAGGTCACACAAAGGTCTAGCCGTTTCTGACCTAATTCTGGTGTCGTACTTTAAA
>JBCFYV010000997.1:0-12500 GCA_039000515.1 Timema cristinae | reverse complement strand
CTTTAACTAGTAAGTCTGCTTATTTTCTTTGTTTTTATTAAGATGAAGGCCTTCCCGTTTCGCTCACATGAAGCAACAGTTGAGGAATACTTAAGACTCACACTAAAACGATGGAAAAATTCTTTGTGTCGTAGTAGCCCTTCCACCATGTTCTTAGCAGCTTGCCATATCAAATCTCTACTCCTTATTTCTGTACTCTGCCACATCTGTCATAACGGCCAGTTCACTCACACAAGGGATTCTTTGAGCGATGTCCATGATTATGTCCAAAGCATCTGACAGTTCCTCCTCTGATAAATTCTCACCCCAGCGGTCAGGATCTAATAGATTTTCAGCCAAATTAATTGGATGTGAGCAAAATTCTATCCTTTTATGAATTTTATCATTCACATACTTATCTTCATCCTTGGCTAGGGAAGAGGAATACATTTTAATGGGATTTGGTCCACCAAATTGCGGAACATATCACGCACTTCTGACATCTTGTATGTCAGCAGAAATCGGTTTAAGAATGTCATGTGCGCCTTGCACCTTTCCCCAAAAGTCATCATTATCCTTCTTAAGTTTGATGGAAGAATTTTCCTAATTGATTCGTCAATAGATGCGCACTATAGTCTGTTTTTAGATCTCAATATGCTATCTAAGTACCTCACTGTATAATCCCAACGTGTTTCAACCGGTAACAACAGTGCACTTTCTTTCCCATCTTTTTCAATCTGAATCTTCTTCAGAATTTGATCAGCCATATGATGCGTAGCGAAGAAATGAAAAATATTTTTACAGCTTTCAAAGATATTCTTCATGGCATCTATGTTGCTGATATATTTTGCAAGTAGATTGAGGCCATGGACAAGACAACCGAATGTCACCAAATAAGTGTAACTTTATCTTAAACTGGCACTAGCACCTACTCTATTCCTTCATTGATATATAAAGGGGGTGTATGTTTAAATATTAAACCTAATAGAGAGGACGGCGCACAAACAAACATGTTAATTAGTAATGAGAACAAAGGATAAGTGAGAACAATATAATTTAATTAAACAACATACAAAAGTGTGATTAGGAAACCATCTCAATGAACATAGTTTATAGGCCTACCTTGCCCGGCGTTTCAGCCCAATTTGACCTTGAACTTGACCTTGACATGTAGAGAGTGTGTATTGTGATGATTACTCAATGTTGTTGGTTGTTACTCAATGTTGGTTCCCCCCTCCTCCTGACCTCTTTTCCAAACTTGTTGGGTTACCAAAATTCCCTCCCCTACCTCCCCCTCACCTACCACACCAGACATTTTGGTTCTTGATAATTAATTATTAATGATTGCTAATAAATTATTAGTTAGGATTGAGGCGTTGTAGTTTATTTATTTATTTGGGGAGCATACAGTCCGTGACGTTTCGGCATGAGGGCGCTGCACGGACCTCTCGCTATGGCTGTCCTGTGTGGAATGGCGGTATCTTCTCTGCTTGCCCGCTTACCGAGTAGTGACCACTGCGCTTCACGGGTGCGCACTCCCCAACCCCCGCCCTCCTTACATCGCTTGGTACCGGCTGTTACATAGCTCTGCTGACTTTCCTTTCACTTCACACCACCCCCCTCCGAGATGCTTCGAACCCCCTGTGCTGCATATAAAATTAACATTTTTCGAGCTATCAATCCCCTCCCACCTCCTAGCTCTGTGTACCGGCATTTTCAGGAAACATCACATTACACCTGGCCGGGATTCCAACCCACGACCTCCTCCCACAATAACTACGGGTGTCAAAGTCCTCTGAATGCACCCAAAGCCAAATAATCTTGTTGTGTTTCAGCTCATGCGATGAAAATAATACTCAGTCATTCACACGGGATTCGAACCCGGGACTTTTGAAACAACAAAAAATAAACTTTTGTCTCTCTTGTTAAAAAGCGAAATAATTATTAGTACCAAAAGGTTTTTTTTAGCTCACACTATGAAAAGTATACTCGGAATATTTATGATTACTCAGCCATTGACACGGGATTCGAACCCAGGACTTTTGAAAAAAACTTCTATCTCTCTTGTTAAAAGCGATGTAATTATTAGTACCGAAAGTTTTTTTTAGCTCACGCTATGAAAAGTATACACGGAATATTTATGATTACTCAGTCATTACCACGGGATTCGAACCCGGGACTTTTGAAAAAAACTTCTGTCTCTCTTGTTAAAAGCGATATAATTATTAGTACCGAAAGTTTTTTTAGCTCACGTTATGAAATGTATACTTGTAATATTTATGATTACACAGTCATTGACACGGGATTCGAACTCGGGACATTTGGCACATCAACAAATATAAAGTTCTGTCTCTCGGGCTAAAAAAAGCAATATAATTATAAGAACCGAAAGTTTTTTATTCATGATTACACATTCATTGACACGGGATTCGAACCCGGGACTTTTGACTCAACAAAAAAATTATCATACGCTATATAGAGTTTTGTCTCTTTCCCTGATGATTTCGAGATTATCATGCTATCTGTTATCGAAAAAGTAACAGTGGGGGCTTGAAATGAGCTGTCAGCTATTAAGGAAAACTCGTACTATATTCTTAATGCAAGAGTGAAATAAGTGCTGACTTCCGTGAGAGATCATATTGTAGAGGCAAACTATCTATAGCTAGTTGCAGTGGTACTAATTTTAAAGAGTATTTAACAGATAGTTTCAAATTGTCTAGAATTAAATAAGTAATAATCAAGAAGGTTTGCGTCCATCCAATGCTCCCGAGTTAGATACACGGTCTCAAACCCGCCCCCCCCGTCATAAACGCCTTAGACCACGCGACAATCGACCCGGGGCATACAACTCAATGCACACAACATTTGCGAGAGTGAAAAAAAAGGGCGGTTTTGCTAGTCGACCTGATTTTCCTAGCATTGCTACGCTTTATCAGCATAGGATAGGGAAGTGCACCAGCATTCAGCGCTATGGGGTACCCACAATCCGAGGGCTAGCACCACTAATGTCGTCCTTGTGTACCCGCACTTGCTATCCAAACTTATTCATTCTGCGCCAATGTGTACCCACATTTGCATGAACAGACATAGCAGAGCGTCTACCTGGCACGTCCATCCTCATCGGCAGCTAGAAGGTGTATGGTGGATAACGGGACTTACAAAGGGTCTTGTGCGCATAGGACATGCGCAGATGTGCATTGGACAATCGAAACCATTAGAGGTGGCACACCCTTTGAAGTCCCTATAAATAGACCTCGAAATCATCACAGTCGGTCATCTAAATTTGTGACTGGCTCCGTTAATCATCAAGATGAGTTTCGACGCAATGGAAAATTAGATAAATTCAGGTATGTTTTAAAATAGTTTTGTATATTTTAATGATTACTATTTTGCTTATTACGTCTTTTAAGTAAATCGGAATTTTTTCCTTTGACAAACTTTCAAGAAAACCCACCCCCGCCACCTATAATACCGGTAGCGCCAGGTAGCCCGGATCCGCTAGAGTTTTTCAGCGCAGACGGAATTTGCCTGGAGGATGGTGACTGGTCTATGGGTAATTAACGTCCTGCTTTAGATTTGAGCGTGATTGACGTATAGTTTTGTTCTCACAATAGTAGTTAATATGTATTTATTTAATTTCAGACTACTGGGATCCATATGGGCTGGATGAGGGCCTACGGGGCAACGTATAACCAACAGCGACGGGCGTGCCGGCACCTGTTCTGGCGGTGACGGGCCCTGTACTAGAAGTGGCCGGTGCTCAGCATGGCACCGACGCTGTCCTCACGCAGCCACCCGTCATCCTCCGGTCGCCAAAACACCGTCCTCACGCCACCCCTATTATACTCTCACCGGCCCCCCTCTAAAGGCCCCAGACCACCACAGATGCCGGCGGATATTCGCCCCCCGATGTTTGGGGTGAATTGGAGGCGATAGATCGGCTGATATGTAAGTACCGTCTACAAGGAACTATATTATAGCCAATAGTTTGGAAATATACATTTTGTGCACCCTCTTTCTCCCAAACCACCGTTATTTGGACAGCATACCAAAACCTTTTGTTAGCTAGCAGTTTCGTGGAAGGTTGTCAAAGAAAAAAAATTATAATTGTTGCTTTAGCCACTTATTAAATTCACGTTTACAATGTGCTGGATCAAATATTCAGCCACCACCTTAGTGCATTTGATAGCGTGTTTGTATAGTAAACTATTGGTCCAGGGTTCATTTGCATACAAACATTCAAAGACAGAAAATTATAATTGTCGCTTTAGCCACTTATTAAATTCACGTTTACAATGTGGGGGATCAAATATTCAGCCACCACCTTAGTGCATTCGATAGCGTGTCTATATAGAAAACAATTGGTCCCGGGTTCATTTCCTAACACGGTTGGTTTGATAAATTATCATACAGCTAGCAGGGTTTGCGGATAATATAGTCTTAACATATTATAAATAAAAAGTTACCCGAGCTTTAGACTGAAAAAAATAGTAACGGTTATAAATTAAAACAAAAGTATTCCCACCAATAGTAAACTTTATTTTGTCCACTTTCTATTTTTAGCAATTTGTGTGAATACATGTATTCCCTGCAAATACCTTGTTTCATTTATGACGTGTGTGTGTGTGTGTGTGTGTGTGTGTGTGTGGTTGTGCTTGCCTATCGGGCCAACAGATAGTGTTGAAAGCCTGTTTTGAACATTAATACGGTTTTAGAAGGGGGAAATTATGCGTTTTAAGCTTAGAGATATTTCTTACAGGCATTCGGGAGAAATTATATTGCTGATTTAGCCGATCATTAAATTGAGAGAGAGACAAACCCTATTTTTTGCCTAGATAAGGGACCCTGGTTCGATTCCAAACATGGGGTGAAAATGAGTGTTTAACTACCCTGGATTAATTTGTGTAGTTGTCCTAGGGTGTATTTATTACACACACTTTGCGAAAGGATCCCGGGTTCGATTCTTGGCATAGATGAAAATGTAGGTTTAACCCTTCATATTTTAAATTAACTGCACTGGAATGTATTTGTAGCTCTACTAAGGTTCGAGTGTATTTTATTACACACACTTTGTGAATGTTGATGTCAGTTAAAACAATTATATTTAGGAAAAGTTGTAACATATTATATTAATACCGAAAGTATATTGAAATTGAAAAGTATTATACATTTTAAAGAGAGAAAAAAAATGTGAATGTTTGGTACAATTTTATTTAAAGTGCTTACTTTGACAAGTGCTTTTGTGTTATAGTTCAAATGGAGGCAGGAAATGGCAGCACGATCCCCCACCGCCAACCGCAGCGAGTCCCCCTCACCACACCACAGGAGCACCGTCTCAGAACCAGGGAGACAATGCTCTAGCCCAAGATGTGGTGTGGGACACGGGGTCAGTGGTTGTGTGACAGTGGGACCGTCTTCAGCCCCGCAATCGGGATTTAGTCGCAGGTAAACCAGGTAAGTGGGGCCCTGTCGAATGGTGTCCCTCTTCGGATGATCGAGGAGAGAATTAAACAATTGAGACGTTTCTTTTATACTGGTAGAGAAATTACCGTACATCTTGGTGCTCCAGAAAGCGATCGTGACGCGTTAAGCTGACTTAAAGAACAAATTACTAATTTGCTCAATCGGATACAGGACCATGACGTCAGCACCGATGACCACGTCGGCTTACTTTTGAATAGTGGGGACTCAACGTTGAATCCTGTATATATCTCATTTAGGCGAGCAGATCAGTTAAACGCTCGAGCCGTTCTTGATAACGTAAGTCGTGTTTTGCCAAGTAATAATTTGTTTTTGAGTAAAGCACCACTGTACGTTAAACTCAGCCGTTTTAAGTAGTCTCGTGGGAGTGCAAGTTATTGTGATAAACTCACTCCCGCTAACACATATAGCCATAATACCAAAGGAATAATTACGATTCAAAATGGCGATGATACACTTTACCTTGCCCGTGCATTGTTTGTCGCAAAAGATATATGTGATAATAAAAGAGAACCAGGATGCATGGACGTGAAGACCGTTAAACAAGTTAAACAGGGCCGTCAAATTCAAAAATACAAAGCAGAGGAACTATGCCGTGATGCTCGTGTGAATCTTTTGAAAGGTGGTGAAATTACTGAACTAAAACAATTTCAAACATACCTCTCCGAATACAAAATCATAGAGTTTAGGGAGCGTTGGGGGAGACAGGTCCTATATGAGAGACCTGCTCCTCCTGAACATTCCTTTAAGGGCTAACTTGATTTGTATTTTCACGACGATAAGCAAATCCATTTTGATGTCATAACATCCTTGACAGCCGCATTTAAGTGCTCGTACTTTTGCCGCGAGTGCTATGCGCTGTTTGATCATAAGAACGAGCACAAATGTGAATCCGCATGCAAAAAGTCCTACACTAAAGCGATTTGCCGTGGAGGTACATCTGTGGTCTGTAAAGACTGCGGGCGTTGGTTCAAAAACCAGAAATGTTTTGATAACCATAAACTTCCCGGTTTTTGTAGAGGTCACAGACCAATCTGTGATGTCAAAAGGGTTTGCGAGGTATGCGGGCAAGTTTTCAGTTTGGAAAGATCAAATTATTCACATAGGTGTTATGATACTTTTTGTAGTGTATGTGATACATTACGTCCTTTTGGTCATTTTTCTTATATGAAGCAGCCCCCATCAAAGCCGTCACTGGAAAAGAGCAATTTCATGTTTGTATTCTATGATTTTGAATGCAGGAAAGAAACTCTTCTTTAAGGTGCGGTCAACACGTACATGCACGAACCTAACCTCTGTGTCGGACAGACGTATAGCAAGGCCTGCGTTCATATAGATGCAAATGACCATCATTGCACAGATTTCGGGGGCGATAGGACACGCATATTCAAGGATGATACAACAATGGCTCAATTTTTCAGATTTATAGAGCAAATTAAAGCATCAAAACTTAAGTATATCACCCTCCTAGGCCATAATTCTAAGGGCTATGATGGTAATTTTATTTTAAAATATATGATGAAGGTTAAAAAATGGACTCCAGAGCTCATAATGAACGGTGGGAAAATCATGTCCATGCGTTACGGCCCGCTCCACTTTATTGACTCGCTGAATTTTCTCCCGATGTCGTTGTCGAAGATGCCAAAAACATTCGGTTTGGACGAGTCTTTGGTCAAGGGACATTTCCCCCATTTTTTCAACAAAAAAAATTCCCTTGCCGCCAAAGGATGACTACGGCATCGGTGAGATGTCGGTTGAGTGAAAAGAACACTTTTAGAAGTGGTATGACACTTTGGTCCAAGAAAATTATGTCTTTGATTTTAAACGCGAGTTGGAACTGTATTGCGTGAAAGATGCAGAGATCCTACGGAAGGCCTGCCTGCAGTTTAGAGAGATGCTCATGGAGCAAGCAAAGGTGGATCCTTTCAGAGAGGCGTGTACGATAGCTGGAGTGGCCATGTTGGTTTACCCCCGAAGTCATCTTAAGGAGAATACTATCGTTGTTATCCCTAACGGTGGCTATCGGTGCGCAGACCAGCAGTCGCACGTCGCTGTACAATCGCTCTGCTGAGAGGCCCATCAACGCTGTGTTTCTAGTCTTCATGCGGGTAACGGCCGTGAGGAATATGTGTTAGGGTGACGTGTAGATGGCGTTGTTAAAGCTGGAGATACCACCACTGTCTTTCAGTTCTGGGGCTGTTATTGGCATCGGTGCCCTCTCTGTTATCCTGACAGGACTACCCCTATCAAAAGTTTAAGAATGCCGGCTACATGGTCGTAGAGATGTGGGAGTGTACGTTTTATGCTATCAAACGCACAGACAAGGACTTGAAACTATTTGTACTCCGGAACGAGGTGTATACCAAGGAGCCCCTCAGCCGCAGGGATGCATTCTTTGGCGGGCTTACAGATTGCATCATGCTCTTCCACGAAGCAGATCTTTTTTGTGGAGAAAAGATCAAGTACTTGGATGTGTGTTCATTGTATCCATACGTTTGCAAATACAAAATATTCCCCGTCGGCCATCCCGAAATTCACTCGGAACCAAATTGTCCGTCTATAGATCAAGTAGAAGGCATAGCCAAACTTATAGTGACACCTCCGTGGGATTTATTCATGCCCTTATTGCCTACATGGATGCACGACAAGTTATTGTCCATTTTGTGCAGGAAATACGGGGAGGAGAAAAACCAATGCGCGTGTTGGCATAACGACAAAAAAATCGCTGGTTGACAGGCGTCTGGGTGATTTACGAGATCCGGAAAGCCGTTGAGAAAGGCTACACCGTTGAACCAGTACACAAAGTGTGGGAGTACATTGCATCTGTTTACGATCGTCAGACATGTTCTGGCGGATTGTTTCACGGGTACATTGATACTTTTTTGAAAATTAAACAAGAAGCCAGCGGATGGTCATAGTGATGTACCTCACAAGAGGAAAAGTTAGCCTATATTCAAAATTATGAGGAGAGGGAAGGGGTGATCTAGATTTAGGCTCTGTTTGTAAAAACCCTGGTCTCCGCAGTCTGACTAAACACTTTTTAAATTCACTATGGGGAAAGTTGGGCAAAGACTCGATTTACCACACGTAGCCGTTGTTAACGACTATCAGGGCATCCACAAGTACCTGACGGATCCGTACATTACCGTGGACAGCGTCATTGATGTAAATGATGAGGTTATGTTCCTCAATTACAAGGATGCGCGTGACGCGTTGCACCCTAACCCTAACACGTGTGTGGCGGTGGCTTGCTACATGACTGCTATGACTAGGTTTCACTTATACAGCATCCTTGAACAATTGGGGGACCGCGTTTTGTATCATGATACAGATAAAGTTCTATTCACAGGAAGCCCCGGCGATTAGAGTCCACCGACCGGAGACTTTTTAGGTGACCTCATTGACGAACTTCAGGATTACGGTCCGGGAAGCTACATTACTGGCTTTGTATCTGGCGGTCCCAAGAATTACGCGTAACGAGTTTGTGTTGGTGGCGATCCTGCCAAAACAAAAATGATGTGCAAGGTTCGCGTGATCCCCAGTGTTAGGCGATGTATCCATACACAATGGCCGAAGAATAATAATAACACAAAAAAAATCTGGTTCACCTCCCCGAGTTCATTAATGGCCAATCAATTTATACAACTACGGTTAAATTGACCTTCGCACAAATATGGTATGCATAACAATAACAATGAAAGATGGCGATGGTAGACCCTAGACTATGATAATATCAAGCGGATATTAGCTAGTCGCCATCGTCGACTTTCAATTTATCAGAGTAATAGACAAAATGTTCTAGATAAAAAATATCTTAACAGCCATAAATGGGCGTAATAGAATATATAACAAAAATAGAAACATTCTTTATAGGAAGGAAAACTAATGTTAAGCATTTCAACTAGAGTTAAACGAATAAACACGCTGACTTGCAGCCCCTGATTTAACCAACAAAGAATAAAACTCCAATGTTTAACAATAACAAATAAACTTCCCATTAATAACACGTGGCATAATCTTAAAACATAGAATTTGGGAAAATTACAATATAACACAGCCCAATGTAACACAGGGCCAAAAATGGTGTTGATCTAAAACGTAAACCCATCCGTGAAGCAGATAAAGGAGTTTCCCTATCAGACAAATGTTTTGGGTCCAACCGTGCAACAGTATTACGTTTAGCCATAGTATTTAAGCGAAATTCAGGAAACCTGGTATAAATAAATAAAGATTCAATTTATAATATAACATCCCAAACGGTAATTTTGAATGATTAATGCATAACTGAATTTAGAAATAAACAAAGCTACATCTATCCAAGACAAAAGTGCCTCACCTAGCGATCGTAGTGCAATGTTTCCTGGCACTACAGAGTTCTGCCATTATATACACACGCTTGGGGTCATGTGTCCTCAAAGCGCGGGAAGCAAGGATGTGTAGAGGGGTAAGGGGTGTAGCAATGTTTTGAAACATGCTTACACAGTATAGGCATAATTCAAACGCGCGACGAACAATAGTTTCGTTATCTTCCAATCACAGCTGTCAGCGTGCACCCAACCCGCGCATATCGACTGTCTATTATTTTCTTGGGTGAGGCACAATTAGAGGTGAGCAGTGAACTATGGTCCTTCAGGTCAGTCTGAAATGAGTCGTGCCGCGATATTGTTCTGGCGTGGAGCCTTGTCGTGACGAGTCAACTGGGGCAGAATTGGTAAGCCAAACCATCCTCTTTACGTGTTGTAACAAGGTTACAGGCTTACTGTGTATTTTTTAATACAATGAGTACAACAAAAGAAGTTCCGTCTTGATCAAATGAGTACTTTTTGAATTTACTGGAAACAAACAGGAGGAGTTGAACGTACAGACAGATCTAGAGTTTTATTATATGTAATGGTTTATTTACGTACATATCAAATTTCAATTTAAGCCACACTGAAAAGTAGTATTCTACATTAGTTGTATCAATTTCTAACTCCTCCATTTCTCGGGATTAAATTTGTAAATTCATTATGTAACCCATTGGGAAGATACAATAGGGAAGACCTAGATGCAAATGGGAATATAACATTAGAATGTACCTGAAAGCGATAGGTTGTGATAGGGTGGATATATCTAGCTCCAGATAGGGATAGGATGTGATTAGGTGAATTGGATAGAACTAGCTCAGATAGGGATAGGATGTGATTAGGTGAATTGGATAGAACTAGCTCAAGATTCTGATAGGGCGTAACCATAGAGTAAGTAATTACTGCACCAAATTGAGTGTATGTTTTATAGGCCTATTATTTTTAAGAGTCTTTTTGGGAGCCCTCTCACCCATTTAATTATTCTTCATTTTGAAATTTTGGTTCAAACCTTAATGGTTGTTTGGTGTGGTTCTTATTCCCGCTAACAAATTTAAATCTTTTACCCCACTGACAAGTTACCTATTATAATAGTTTTGGGAATATTTACACTCTCTCCCTCTTCTACCAACCCCCTTTGTCAATAGAAAATATGTATCACTTAGTTTGTTATTTGAAGTAATCCTTCAACATCTCTGGACAGTAAAATTTTCTAACACAACTCAAATTGGTTTGTTTTTTCTAACTACTACCCAATATACATACCCACCTGGTTACTCTATGTGGCAATAAAAATTTTAACATTTTAAGCCCTTAGTATTCATTTGGAGAAGTATTTTTACTTTCCTGCCGAGTTTCAGTTTTCTATACGGGAAAGTTGTTTACTATTTTTCAGCTCCCACCCCCACCCCCTTCCCTTCTCACTCTAACTACCAACATCCTTTTATCCAACTCATTCTTAAAAATTTCAGATTTCAAGATTTATTTGGCTATCTGGAACTGTCTCTCCACCTGTCTGCTAAGTTTTAGTTTTATACCTCATCTAAAAAGTAGTTTTTCTAACTATAGGCCCCACGTTTCCTTGAGGCCCATTTTGAAATTCCCCAATTTTAGATTTTCATGGCAGTAGATTCCTGGTAAAAATATCAAGATTTTTAGTCCCTGAGAATGTGGAAGTATGGTTAGTGAGTGTGTAAGTGAGTGAATGAGTGAGTAAGTGGGTGAGTGAGTGAGTGAGTGGGTGAGTGAGTGTATGGGTGAGTAAGTGGGTGAATGAGAGAGTAAGTGGGTGTGTAAGTGGGTGAATGCGTGAGTGAGTGGACGAGTGAGTGATTGGGTGACTGAGTGAGTGGGTGGGTGAGGTGGTGAGTGAATAAGTAAGTGAGTGAGTGACTGAGTAATTGAGTGACTGAGTGAGTGAGTAAGTGTATGGGTGAGTGAGTGAAGAAGGGAAGAAGGGAGTAAATGAGTGAATGAGTGAGGGGGTGAGTGTATGGGTGAGTGAGTGAAGAAGGGAGGAAGGGAGTAAATGATTGAATGAGTGAGGGAGTGAGTGTATGAGTGAGTGAGTGAAGAAGGGAGGAAGGGAGTAAATGAGTGAATGAGTGAGGGAGTGAGTGTATGGGTGAGTGAGTGAAGAAGGGAGGAAGGGAGTGAATGAGTGAGGGGGTGAGTGTATGGGTGAGTGAGTGAAGAAGGGAGGAAGGGAGTAAATGAGTGAATGAGTGAGGGATTGAGTGTATGGGTGAGTGAGTGAAGAAGGGAGGAAGGGAGTAAATGAGGGAATGAGTGAGTGAGTAAATGTATGGGTGAGTGAGTGAAGAAGGGAGGAAGGGAGTAAATGAGTAAATGAGTGGGTGAGTGAGTTAGTGTGTTTGGCCTGTTATACATAGACCTATAGCTAGATAACACCACATCTCAATTCATAACCAAACTGTATTAAAACTATAAACACTTTACCACAAATGTAGCCTATAATACAATAAATAAACTAAGAACAATTAGATATAGGCCTAAATGTCACTTTCCCATCACGTTTAAAGATTGAAAAGTATGATCATTAAAAACAGATTATATTTGAAACCGGGTTTATAAGAGCTTTATACAAGGGATAGCAGATACGCACATTATCTTGGAGAGAGAATGGGAAAACTACATATTATATAAATCACATACAGTATAATTAATGCACCGGCC
>JBCFYV010000996.1:0-64105 GCA_039000515.1 Timema cristinae | reverse complement strand
TTTCACCCCTCCCCTTTTAGTTTTTAAAAAGGGTTAGGGTGAAATGTTTTTTGAAACCCAAAGGGGTTTTGTATCTTTTTTTTTTTTTTTTTTTACAAAATAGTTACCCACTTGTTTTAGGGCCAATGGGGGCCCATTTATTCTAAAAACTCTACCTCCCTTGTGTTATATTGGATGCCTATAGGTGAATGGGGCTGAGCATGGCAAAAACAAAAAAGGGGGCCCCGCGTTTAAAAACTTTTTCCCCCCCAAAAAAGAAAACGGGACACCCTAGAGTTGTGTTGCCTCCCCCCCCATCAACCAAAAGTGACAAATCTTCACACTATCAGGGGTTTACAAATGATACGAAACCTTCGGGACCTGGGGGGGCCCCCGTAAAGGAATTAATTGTCAAGGGGGGGGGGGGGAAAGTGGGGGAACCCCACTTACATAAAAAGCACCTTTAACACACACCTGCATTTGGGAAAATAATTATATCCCCCCGCCGCTTAACATTAATTTACACAGGGAAAAAAAATTTTTGGGGCTTCAGTGGGATGCTTGAGGAATGCACGTTGATTATTGCTTTATACAAGTCCAGAATTTTTTTTTTCCCCCAAAAAAAAAAACCCACCGGGAGTTTTTGTTATATTAAAAAGGGGGGGGGTCGTCTCAATAGTTTTGGGGAAAAAGGTTCTCGGGGGGGGAAACTTGATGTGGGTGGGAAAAAAACCTGCGGGGTTGGGCTTTTTTTTTGGGGGGAAATAAAAATTCGTAGCCAATTTTTCGGAAGCAAGTAAACCCCGTAAAACCCCTGTCAATTGTGGCTTTAAAAAATTAAACCCCCTGGAAAGTTTATAAAAATTTTCCCAAAAAAGTGGTAACTCTTTCACTCTCGCTCAAAAAATTTTGCTCGTTTTTATTTGATATAATCAGAGGGCAAAAATTGCTTTAAAATTTACCGAAAAAAATTTAAAAATTTAAAAATACAACCACGGGAAAAAAAAAAGGGGGGTGGGGAGGGAAGGGTGGGGGATCCCACTCCTCCATTTTTTTTAAAGGGAGGGTGTGAAGGTACCTTTTGCAGCACATCGCCCTTTTAGTTTAGATCAAAGCTTTTCGAACAAATTTTTTGCAGGCAAAAGTGTTTTGGGTCCCACTGTCGAAAAAGGGGGCACCACTGTGACAATGTATTAAGATTTAAAAAAGGTCCCAAAATTTTTCCCTTCTGGGGGGGACCACAAAAAAATTTTTTTTTGCCCCCGCCCCCCAAAAAACCAAAAAAGTCCCTGTGCCCCCCATTTAAGGAGAACACCCTTGATAAAGTAGTCTTACACCCAAAAATGGGATACAACAAAAATTTTTCAAACTCAAAAATGGTCCCCATGTCTAAAAAATTCCCTCGCAAAGACTTAATTACCGTTTACATGGGGATCGGAATTTCCCTTTCCAGAAGTAGTGGGGTGTTTTTACTAAAGGGGTTTCCCCACTATTTCACCCCCCAAAAAAACGACACAAAATCCTCAAAATTTTCCGTCTTCCTTTTTAACCCCACAACATCACACCCTTGAAACTAGTAAGAGCGGTGAGCATAGAAAAAAAAATTACTCAAAAAAAAGTTACAAAAAGTCACACATCCTTTTTAAAAGAAAGAAGCAATTTTTTGGGTTTAAAAAAAATTTGAAATAATAAAGTCCCCAAAGGGGGTTAAAAAAGGTTTTAGTGGTTTTATGTTTAAACCCCCTTTTAGGGCAAGACATGTTTAAATTTTTTTTTTTTTTCCTGGCTCAGGAAAATTTAAAAGAATTTGGGGGGCAAAAAAAAAAAATTCTTGTCCCAGAATTTAAAAAAACCGGAAACCCCTTTAAAGGAAAAAGGGAGTTTTTATTACAGTATGTTTTTAAAAGGGGAAAAAATTTGGGAAAAATTTTTAAAAAAAATTTTTTTTTTAGTAGATTGAAAAAATTTTATTTTTTTATTTTTAAAGGTAATACCCTTTTTTATATAATTTTTGGGGTTATCCATGAAATCGGTAGTAAAAAATAAAAAAATTTTTTTGCTTGAAAAAAAATATATTATAATTTTTTTAGTAACTTTTATAAATGTAAAATAAAAAGTACCCCAAACAAAAAAGGGAAATGTATTTTACCCCAAATTTTGAAAAGGGTTTAAAAGGTATGCTGTTTTTAACCCCTTTAAATGTTTTAAACACAATTAAATCAAAAAAAAATGTTTTAAAAAAGTTAAAATTTTTGTCTCAAAAAGGGGAATCAAAAGTAAAATTATATAAAAAAATTTTTTTTAAAAAATTGCCCTTTCCAAGTATATATTTGAGTTTTTTCATTGTGACTTACGTGTATTCTTTTTGAGGACGTACCCAAATGTTTGTGAATTAAACTTTTGGGGAAAAGGGGGGGTTTTCCTTTTAAGTTTAATTAAAAGGCCCGGGGGGCTGGGTGTTGTGCCTGTTTACCTTAAGTTAGAATGTAAAAGGGTATTAAGCTACGACACCTAGCAAGGGGGAGTGGGAAAAATTTGGTTAGAATAAAAAAAAGTTACCCCCGGGCCCCAGGCCAGCACAGTAATGGATGTAAAAAAAAAAAGGTTTTTGTTTTTTTTTCGTGTTAGGCTTCCCCGTGATAGGTCAAAAAATTCAATTTCGGGACTTTTGCCTTTAAAAAAGGGTTTGGGAAATTTAAAAAAAAAAAAAAAAAAATTTAATTTTTGGGGGAAAAAGGCCCCAACCCCCAAGAATCAAGAGGTTGAAGAAAAAAAGGGAAATTTTTTGGGCCCCCCCTTACACACAAAATTTTTTTATTTTTTAAAAAATTTTTAAAATTTTTTAAAAGTGTTCATAAAAAAGAAAACCCCCCTTATTTTCTAGGAAAAAATTTTTTTTTACCTTTTGGGGTAATTTTTCGAAAGGGTTAAAAGGGAAAAATTCCCCCCTTTAAAAACCCCACCCTAATCACTATCTTATAGGCGGCCTTTTGGGGGAAAAAGGGGGGCCTCTCAAAGTTATAAATTTTTACTTCCCCCAAATTTTACGGGGCCCTTTAAAGGGAAAAAAATTGTATTTTCCCCCCCAAACATTTTTCTTTTGGGGGTTTAAATTTTTGTGTACTTCCCCCTTTTTAAATATATTTCGGGGGAAAATGTGTATTTTCAAAAAACACTTTTTTTAAAAAGGGGGGTTTTAAAACAGTGTTGTACTTGCCCAATTCACCCCTTACGGGGTAAACGTGTGTACTTGCCCGAATCACTTTTTTTACCGGAAAAACAGTGTGAACTTGCCCAATTAAATTTTTTAAAAAGGGGGTAAACAGTGTCCCCCTTGGCCGAATCATTTTTCTTTTGGGGAAAAACAGTGGTCCCTTGCCCGCCCCCACTTTTTCCCCCACAAAAAAGGGTTTTGTGTCTTGCCCAATTCACTGCCCTTACGGGGTTTTTAAAGTGTGTACCCCCCCTTTCACTGCCTTGGGGGGTAAACAGTGTTTACTTGTTTGATTAAATTTTTTAAAAAGGAAAAAAACAGTATTTTACTTCCCCCCGAAAAACCCCCCTTTTGGGGGTTAAACCGTGTGTAATTCCCTTTTTTTCACTATTTTTCGGGAAAAAACCCCAGTTTTTTACCCCCCCAATTCAACCCCCTTTTTTACAGGGAAAAACAGTGCTGTAATGGGACACTTTTTTTTTTTTTTTTTTTTTTATTTCCTTCCTTTCACGGGGTTATTTTAAAAATTTTACAAAAATAGATGAAATTTTTTTTACAAATATTTAAGTCTGTGATAAAAAAACCAGTTTTTATTTATTTTTTTTAAAAAAGTGGAGGGATTAATGGCCTTTTTTTAAAATAAAAAAAAAAAATTTTAAAAATTTTAATAAAAATTAATAATAATTTTCCCCCACCGCGTCTTCCCCCCCTTTGGGTTATATGCTTTTACCCCCTAATTACAAAAATTTTGGAGGGGGAAAATTTGGGAAAAGGAAAAATTTAGGGAAAAAGTAAACCCCCGATTTGCGCGGAGGGAGAAGGGGGGAAAAAAAAACCCCTTTGGGGGAAAAAACCCCCCCAGTTCACCCGAAAAAAGTTTAAAAAACCCCTCGATCTTTTCCGCCTCAGCGGTGAGAAAAAACACGACCCCCCGGTTTCCCCCAAAACTACGCCACCGAGGGGGTAAGGGCCCCCTTCTTTTGATTTTTTTTTGGGGAATAAAAAATTTTTTGGGGAAAAGGCCAAAAAGCATATTTTAATTTTTTTTTAAAGATCAAATGATCATTTGGGAAGCACTCTTTCGGATTTTTTTTAAAAAGAGGGGAAAGGGGGGGTTGTCCCTCTTTTTTCACAAGCAGGAAAAACCCTGGGGCCTCGTAACCTTAACCCTTAAAAAAAAAATTTCCCCCCTCGGGGGGGGGGGTTTTTCCCACTCTCTGTTCCCAAAAAACCCCAAAAAAGTAAAAAAAAGGGGGGAAAAAGGTCTGTGTGTGTGGGGGGGGTTTGGGGGTTTTTTTTGGGGGGGCACCCCCCTTTTTTCCCCTTTTTACACTAAATGGGGGGGGTTTTAGAAAATGTACCGGGGATTTGCGTTAGTTTAAAAATAGGAAGTTATTATGAAATAGACCCTCGATACACCTGTGGGGATTCAAACCAGAAATCTTTTTCGTATTGCGCCTTTACTTTTCGCCCCCCCGATATAGGTGTGGATATTTTAGAAAATACTATTAAAAAAAAAAAAATTTTTGTACAATTTTTTTTTTTTCAAGCTTTAATTTTTTCCCGACATAAAAAAAACCCGTTTATACCCCTTTTAAACATTTGCCCAAATTTTGGGCCCCCTTCGTTTGGGGGGTAATATTGTCGTTTTTTTTTTAATCATCTTTTTTAAATATGGCAAGCAAATTGTGAAATTACCTAAAAACTAAACTAATCTTTGGTGCCTAAAAAAACCTTCCCCCTCTGAGGAGTGAGACATGCTTCGAATTCGGTCAAAAAATTTTTTGACGGGTTTTTGGGGTTTGGAATTGAATTCGGGATGTGATTGAGGGGGGGGTTTAGCGGAGGGGGTTTTCACCCCTGGTTTTCCCCCCCTTTTTAAAACTTTTTTTTGAAGTTTTTCCAGTTAAAAAATCACCCACCCATTAAAAAAAATCGTTGGTACCCCTGCTCAAAGTTTTAGTAAAAAAAATTTCTAAATTAAAAAACCTAAAAATTTAAAAAAATTTTTTTAATAAAAAATCTGTTAGGTTTATGTATTTAAAAAATTTTTAAAATTTTTTTTTGTTTGGGGTTTTGGGGGATATATTTTTGTACCTATGAGGGGGTTTTTTAAAAGATATAAGAAAAAATTTTTAAAAAATTTTTTTTAAAAGATGAATAAAAGGCTGAGTTGTAAGAACCCGTTAAAAAAAAAAACACCAAATTTTTTTTAAAAACCCTTTTAAACCCCTAGGTGGAATTTTAAGAGCCCCTGCCAATTGGGGATGGTGCGGGGGTTTTACTATCATCACATTCCCCTTAAAAAAATTTAAAATTTTTTTTTTGGTCTTGGAAAAAAAAGTGGTTTTAAAGTGGAAGGGGGAGAGTAAATAAGATGGGAAATACTACCTACATCCACTTATTTTTTTTTGGAAAAAAATTTTTTTCCCCAAAAAAGTGCTGCGCTGTAGAAAACCACCACATCATTTTTTAAAAAACCCCGTATTTCCCGTCATTACAGCCCCCAGCCTATTTCCCCCGGGTTTTGACCGGGTATCTAATAGCCCAACTCCCCCCCCCCCATTTTTTGGGGGTTTGCATGCCCCAAAACCCCCGGGGTGGGGGTTTTTATAAGGGGGCGCCCCCCAGGCCCCTTTTTTTTCCAAGAAATCCCTTTTTGGGGCCCTCGCAGTGCCTGACGGCTTGCACGCGCAGCTGGTCTCGGGGGGGGGGGTTTCCTTTTCCCCCAAACCCCCCCCCCATTTCTTTTTTTTGGTGTTTTTCCGTGAAAAAATTTTTTGGTTTGTCCCTGGTATTTAATACCCCTTTTAATTTTTTTTTTTTGGTTTTTTTTTTAAATTTTTTTAAAAAACCTTTTTTTGGGAAAAACCCCAAAAAGGGTTTTTTTTGGGGAAAAAAAATCGGCGTCAAAGTAGATTTTCCGCCGAAACTGTTTTTTTAAAAATTTAATACCTGACACACAACAACAGTGGCATATCCGGGGGGGGAAAAATTTTCTCCCCCCCTCCTTAAACCCAAAAAAATTTTTAAAATTAAACTTTAAAATTTTTATTAAAAAAAATTTTTACAAAAAAAACAGTGATATTCCTGGGGGGTTTTTGGGGAATACCCTTGAGGGCTGTTACATATTTTAATATAAAAATTTTGGGGGAACCAATTTTTTATCATGTGAAATTTTGAATTTTTTTGTTTGGATGTAGTTATTTTATTTTTTTTATTTTAGATGTATGGGGGGGGAAATTTAAAAGGAAAACCTCGGGGTAGATAAAAATTTTAAAGCAAAACGTTTAAAAATTTTAAAATATTTATTAAAAAAGGGCATTAAGGAATTTATTTAAAAATTAAAATATGTAAGAATATGTTTCTATTTGTTTGTAATTTTGCTGTGATGTATGTGTGGGTGGGGTGGGGTGTGTGTGTGTATATATTTTATATATTATATACCCAAACCGCTTTTCCCCTTTAGGGGACCCCGCCCAAACAAAAAAAGGCCCCCCTCTTTTTTTAAATTTTGTTTTTGCCTTTTTGAATTTTTAAAGGGGGTTAAAAAAAATATATATTTTTTTTTTTTTTTTTGGGAAAAATTTTCCCCCGTGGGTTTTTTAAAAAAAAAAACCCTATAAGTTTGTCATATTTCAATTTTTCTAGCATTTTGGAATTTTGGGTAAACTTTAATGCAGTGAGTGAGTCAGCCAGGGGGCCCCTTTATAAGTAGTATAATATTATGTATGTACGTGCGCGTTTTTTTTTGTGTGTGTGTGTGTGTGTGTGTTGGGGCGCGCACGCATTTTCATCATAAAAATTTGGGGGGGGTTTAAAAAAAACTTTTTTTAAAAAAAAAAGTAAAAAAACCCTTTTTAAAAACCCAAAATACATTTTTTTTATTTTTTTTTTTTTTAAAAAAAAAAATATCGTTTACCAAGTTTTTTTTTTTTTAAAAAAAAATTTTTAAAATTATTGTTAGCCCGCGTTTTATCCCCTTTTTTGGGGGTTTTTTTGGGGGACCCCCGGGGGTCAAAGGGCCCCCCCGGTTTAGTGTGAAAAAATTTTTTAAAATTTTTTAAAAATTTACTGTATGAGGGCAGGAATCCCCCTTTTTTGATAAACCAAACATTGTTTTTTTATTTTTATATTTTAATTTTCCCCCCCCCCCCCCCCCCCCCCCCCCCCCCCCTTTTTTTTTTGTACATCCATTATTTTTTCCCCAAAAAAGTGGCCTGGTTTAGTTTTTTTAATTCAAGTTTTTAAATACAAAAAAATTTTTCCCCCTCCCGGCTTACTGGGGCCCCCCCTGCTTCTTATGCCTTATCACTGGGGTAGGACATGCACAACACCCCCTTCCCCCGGGCCCTTTTTAATTTCCCCTCATTTTAAAAAAGGGAAACCCACATTGGGGCCTAAAATAAATTTTTGGCCATCCCCGGGAAAAAAAAACCCCGGGCCCCTTTTCCCCAAAAAAGGACGGGGCACACTACCCCCTGAAAAAAAGGGATATGATGAAATTTTTAATTTTTTTATTAATTTATTTCGTGGTTTCATCCACTTTTTTGGGAAAAAAATTTTAAATTTTAAAAAAAAATTTTTTAAAAAACCCCTAAAAATATTATAAATGTTCACTAAAAAATTTTTTTTTTTGAATTTTATAAAGGTCCTTCTAAAAAAACCCCGCCATATTTTTTTCAATACAAATCACACCCCGGGAAATACCTAAAAATTTTTTAAAAAATGGGGGGGGTTTTTAGGGGGCGTGTGTTTTCCCCCGGGGACATTTTGAAATAAAATTATCCCCCCAAGCCCCTTAAATTTGGCCCTTTTGGGTAGGATGTAAAATTTAAAAATTGGGGTTTTAAAATGATCTTATGGGAAAAAATTTTTTTTTTCACACTAGACTTTAATGAAAAATAATACAAAAAAAGGGTTTTGGACGCTTTTTATTTTAAAAAACTTCAAAAAAAAAATTTTGGAATTTCCCCTTAAAAAACAATTACTTTCCAAAAAAAAAAAAAAACCCCGGGAAAAATTAGGAAAAAGTTTTTTAAAAAATATTTTGGGCCCAAAAAATTTTAAAGAAAAAAAACTGCTGCGTTTTCAAATTTTAGAAAAAACCCCCCGGTGTTGAATAACCCCGGTTTCCCCGTCCTGTGCTGTGCTGAAAAATAATGTAGGGCCCCTGTGATGTATGTTTTGTACTTTTTTAAAAAAAGCAAACCCCCCATCGGCGGGGGGGCAACCCAAATTTTTTTTTTCCCATAAAGTGAAGGTGGGAGTTCGAATCCCGGGGGTATATTTAAAGGGGTGGATTTTTTTCTCTTACCCCCCAAATGCAGGTACATACCGCCCAAAAAATTTTTTTTTCCCCCAAAAACATTTTTTCCATCATTTTCAAATAGCCCGAATGGGGGAATAAGGTGGGGTTTAAAAAAAAAAAATTTTAAAAAAATATGTGTGTGTTTATATATATATAATTTTTTATTTTTTTTTAATCTTTAAATTTAAAAAATTTTTTTTAATATAAATATAAAATGTTTATTTTTTAAAATATATATATATATATATTTAATGAATTTTTTTAAATTATATTAAATTTTTTTTTTTTAAGGCCATTTTTTTATAAAAATAATTTTGAAAAACCCCCATCTATAATTTTTTAAATTTATCCTGCTACGGGAAAATTTCAAATCTAAATAAAAAACCAGTGTCAACCCCCCCTTTTTCCCCCAATTTTTTTCCCTTTGTCAATGAAATTATGGGGGGGCCCCCGATACCAAAAACCCCACAAAAAAACCCCCTCTCTCGAGTTAATGCTATGTTCCAGCACACTTGCGGAAACAAATCGATGTTTTTTTTCCCAGGAAGGGGGGGGAAAACGCAACAAAAAAAAAAAAAAAAAACATTACAAAAAAAAGGGGGAAAAACAGCAGGGTAGATATATTGAATTAAAAAACCATTTGTTGCAAGAAATGTGTTGTGTGGGGTTTAAAAAGGGTTTCTTTTTTAAAAAGTTGCGAGTTTGGAAAAAATTTGGGGAACAGTTTGGGGGATGCGGATAGAAAACGGATATTTCCGAAAAAAATAAAATAGGGGGTGTTGCAAGAGCGCTTTGGGGGGAAAAAAACTACGGATTGAGTTAACAAATAAAAAAAAAAAGTAATATTTAAAAATTTTTAAAAAAAGTGTTAAAAAAAAAAACCCTCAAAATAAAAAAAAATGCATTGTGGAAGCAAATAATAGCCCGCAGGGGGGGGAAAATTAAAAAACAAAACCCCGGCCCTTTTTTGTCTAGTTTTCTGGGGGGGGAAGAGTACGGGGTTTCGATTCCCAGTCAAAAATGTTTTTTTTTTAAAATTTTTTTGACTCTCTCTTCCCCAAAAAAAATTTTGTTTGTCGTTTCATCTCAATTTTTTTTTTCCCCTTCCCCCTACCCCCTTAAAAGGTAAAAAAAAAGCCCTTTTTTCCCCCAAAATTTTTTTCGGGGGCCTTTTTTTGAAAACGTAAATTTGTCTGGGGGGTTCGATTTCTTTTATTTATTTTTTTCCCCAAATAAATTAAAAAACTGCTCATCAGTTTAAGTGATACTTCTTCGGTTGAAAATTTTTTATTGAAACCCCGGGCTTACTACCCGTTTTGGGTTTACGCATTTTCCTAATGTGAAAAGGTAGGGTGATTGTGAGATGAAATGGGGGGGACCAAAAGGGGTTAACGGGGGGAAACCAAAACCCCGGTGGGGGCCCCCGGCTTTCCCCCACTTCACGATGTCTTGTCGGGGTTTAAAAGGGAAAAGGGGTTTTGGGAATCGATAAATTTGTGCCGGGCCCCAAAGGGTTAAACCCCAAAAACCCCAGCACAGAAGTCGAAACCTTACCCTAGACCCCCAAAAATCCCCTTAAACCCCCTCTCTTCTTTTTCGGTTGAAAAAACCCTTTTAAAAAATAAAAGGAAAATTAAAACTGTCATGCATTCATAACCCCCCAAACCAGGTTGAAAAAACCTTTTATTGTGGTTCCCCTTTCTTTTAAAATTTTTTTAATAATTCAAATCAAATAAAAATTTTTTTAAATTTTCATCTTATTTGATTTTTTCCCCGGCAACGGGGGGGTTTTGGGGGGAAAAACAAAAAACCCGATGAATGAAAAATTTTTAGTAAAAATTTTTCTTTTAAAACTGTTTGTCTTACTTGATCCCAAGTTAACTGCAATAAAAAATTACATTTCTTTTTTTAAATCCAAAGAAAAAACTATAGTTTTTTCCTGGGGTTTTTTTAAAAATTCACATCGATGGGGAAAATCACAATTTTTACCAAAAAAAACTTACCCCAAGTTAATGTTCAACAACGTTTTGGGGGTTTTCATTCACATGGCCCCCATTTTCGCCCAAAAAAGATTATTTCTGCCACTAAAAAGGCGAAAAAATTTAAAATAAAAGGTATGTTTTTGGGGGCACCTTTAGTACATAGGCGAATTTTTTAAAAAAAATTAAAAAAATTTTTTTTTAAAATTTTTTTAAAATTTTTTAATTTTTTTTTATTTGTCCCTACCCCCCTTTTATTTTTTGTATTATTATTTTTTTGAGGTATTTTAAATACTCTTTCTTAAAACCCCAAAATTTTATAAGCACAAAGAATTTCATTAAAGGGGAAAAAGGGCCCCAAAATTTTTCGGGGAAAAGGGAAATTTTCCCCCCAAAACCCCTTTAAAGGTTTTTTTTACATGCCACAGTCAACATGGCCCCAAGTTTTATTTCCCCCTTTTGAAAAAAATTTGTGCCTTACGGATTTTTATCGTAAAATTTTTTCCGTAAACCCCCCGGGTTTGGGTTTTTGAACCCACGAATTTTTTTTAAAACCCCCTTTTCCCAAAAGAGGATTATTAAAATAGTTTTTGGGATTTAAAAACCCATTTCCCCCAGGAGGATATTTTAAAAAGTTTGTGGAGCACCCAAAAATTTAAAAAAGTCTCTGGAGAAAAAACCCTTTTAATGATTTTTTTAAAAAAATTTTTAAAAAAAAAAAAAGGGGGAAAAAACCCTTTTAAAAAAAGCTTCTAGAGGCTTTTTAAATTGCAAAAGGTTTAGGGGGGGAAACCCCCCCAAATAGCTTATGGAAAGAGAAATTTTTAAAAAAAAACGGGGTGGGATCCCAAAAAAATTTTTTCCCCAAAAAATGTGACAGAAGGGAAACCCCGGGGGCCCCTTTTTGGGTTGTAGGTTAAAAATCCCCCCAAAAAGAATAAGGTTTTCCCGGGGCTAGAAAAATTAATTAGTAAAAAGAGGGGGGAAACCGCGGTTGTTTTCCCGGAAATGGCCAGGTTTGGTTTTAAACCTGTCGGGTTGGTTGTATGCATTTACACAAAAATTTTTTTAGAAAGGGTTTTAAAGGGTTAAAAATTTAAAATTTTAGGGGAAATTTTTCCCCAAAAATTTGCGTGTGGGGAAAGGAAAATTTTTTTTGGGAAAAAACCCCCCTTTTAACCCCCCCCGGGATTCAAAAACCCCATCCCCAAAAGTCTCAGAAGTTTGTCAAATTTTTTTCCCCGTTTCCAAATTTTTTTAGATTTTGCGAACCCCTTTCACAAAAAAAATTTTATTTTTCGCAAACCCCCCTTTATCCATAGCTACGCATTTTTAAATTTTTTTAACAAAATTTTTTTAAAAAAAAGTATTTTTTAAATTTTGGGAAAAAAAAGGTTTTAAATCCCCTTTTAAAATTTGACTTTTTTGGAACTGTGGGATGAAACCCCCAAAAATAATGCAAGAATATTGAAACTATGGAATGAAATTAAAAATAATTAAAAATTTTTTTTTAAAAAAATTTAAAAAAAAATTTAAAAAATAAGCAAAAAAAAAAAACTTTTTTTCTTATCTTTATTGTCCCCAACTTACCTTTCTCGGGGACTTAGTAAAAAAAAATTTGCGTTTTGGCCTTTGGAGGGCGAGTTTTTTTAAAAAGTAAGGAGAAAAAGCCCGAAAAATAATTTAAAAAAGGGCATTTTCAGCATTTAGATTTTTTCTGTTGTGGAAAGTAAAAAAAATTTATTGGGGGGGGTTTTTAAAAAAAAAGTAAGCGTAGTTTTCTAAAGAATAATAGCGGGAAACCCTTTTTTTAAAAGTTTAAAAAATTTTAATTTTTTGTATGTTTCTAAAAAAAATTTTCAAAATTTTTGTTCCTTAAAAATCCGCCATTAGGGAAAAAATATTTTGGCGGACTTTTGGAAGATTTGGGGAAACCCCCCTGGGGTTCGCAAAACTATTTTTTGGGGAAAAACCCCAAATATAAAAAAGGGGGACCCCCCAAACCATGCTGTCACCGAAGCAAGTAATTTTTTTATTCAGTAATATTTTTTAAAAAACCGGGCATATTTATACCCACCCAGTAGGAAAAAATATTTATACTAATGGGGTAGACATGAAGGTAATATTTCGAGTAAATGTACCCTTTTTTTTTTTTAATGAAAGGGGGGGAAAAACCCTTTTTTAAAATTTTTTTTAAAAAAACCCAAAAAAAACCAAAAAACCCGATGAAAGGGACGCCTTTGTCCACGTGCCCCCCTTTTTACGTGCGAGTCTTCAAAAGTTTATTTTGAATAAATTGAATCAGAATAATTTTTAGTTGATAATAAAACGTAATAAAGATTGAGGTTAAGCAGATCTCAAGTGTGATCTCAGTTAAGTCAAATTTTTTAAAAAAAAACCCCTTTTTATTTCGAAAAAGCTTAAAAAAGGGGTTGAGGTAAAAAGGGGCACCAATCAATGGTATTAATGGGTTCGGGGGGGGGGGTTAAAAAATTTTTCCCCCCCCCGTTTTTTTTAAGCCCCGGGGAATATAGAGAAATATTTGTATATCAATATTTAAAATCGAATTACAGTAAAAAGGTTCATTTAAAAAACTAAAACCCAAAAAATTTGGGGTTTTTTTTCCCCCCACAGAAATTCGGGGTTTTTAACTAAATGTTATTTTGTGTAAGTTATTATTTTTTCAGCGAGTTTTAAAAGGGAAAAAATGGGGGAATTTTTATTATGTAAATAATATATAAACCCAAAGCAGCAGCGGGTTTGTAAATCATCCTTTCCCCTTTAATTTAAAATGTGTATGTAGGTAGGTGGTCAAAGAAAACCCCGAAAAAATTTTAAAATTTTATTGTAGCATAGGTTTTGAGTGCGAAAATTTGTAGTAGTGCGGGTTACTGGTGGCACTTTTTACCCCCCGTCAGCATCTTTTTTTTAAATTCCCCCTTTTTTATGTTATTAAAAGTTTTTACATCATTGGGAAAGGGAAAAGAGGTAGGTAGAATTTCTGGGGAAAAAATTTTGTCGCATTAGCGTTAAAGGAGAAAAAAAGGGAAAAGTTTTTTAAGAAATCCCGGCCCCTTTCCCCAGTGGGATTTGGGCCCCGAACTACCTATAAGGGGAAAAAATTTGAAAGGGGCGAGACTGCCCCTAAAAAACTAGCCCAAAAACCTTTGTTTAAATGTCAAGGGTTTTTTTAAAATAGACGGCTCGATTTTAAATTTTTAAACCGACGTGAGTTTAAAAAGGGCAGTAAAATTTTAAAAACCCAAAATTTTTTAAAAAGGGTTTTTATAGTAATAACAAAAAAGTTTTTAAAAATTTTGATCAATGATTTATAATTTTTTTTAGTTCGGAGCTTTGGGGTTTTAAAGGGGACCTGGTGGTTAGGGGTAAGGTTTTTTAGACTTCTTTGTGGCGGCCCCGGGGGTTTAACCCCCGGCCCCCGGGACAAATTTATTTGGTTTTCCCAAAACCCCTTTCCCCCTTTCCCCCCCTGAAAAAACCCCCTTTTTTGAATGGGGGGAAAAGCCGGTTTTACCGGGTTGGATTTAAAACTTTGGGGTCCTTCATTTCATCTCAAAATCCCCCTACCATTAAAATTAGCGCAATGTGCGAAAAACCCCCAAAAGGGGAAAAAAGACCCCGGTGAAAAATTAATAATATAATAATAAAAAAAATTAAAAAAAAATTTAAAAATTTTAATAATAATAATAGTGGTTGTCAAAAAGGAAAAACATTTTAAAAAAAAAAAGGGGGGGGAAAAAGTAATTTTTCCCCAAATTTTTTTTTTAAAAAAAAGTAAAAAATTTTAAAAAAAACATTTTACTTTTAAAAACTTTTTTAAAAAATAAAATAAATAATTAAAAACTTTTTTTTTTAAACTAAAAAACCAATGTTTTTTTTTTTACTGGGCCTGTAGCAAAAAAAAGAAAAGTTTTTTTTTAAAAAAAAAAAAGGAGGAATGCTAAAACCATCATCAACCCCCCCCCTACCCCCCTTTTTTAATCCCCCCCTCCTCCCCCCCTTTTTTTAATTTTTTTTTTTTTTTAATACATTTTTTTTTTTTCTTTTCTTTTTTTAAAAATTTTCCAAAAATTTTGGAAAAAATTTTGTTTTTTTAAACCCCAAATTTTAAATAAGGGATTATTAAAAAAATTGTTTTTCTTTTATCATCAAAAGAGGGACCCCCCTTCAACCAAAAAATAATATTTTTTTAAAAAAAAAATTGGGGGAATTTTGTAGTTTGAGCTTTTTAAAAAAATTTCCCTTTTTCGGGGGTTTTTCTTGGTTTTATTAACCCTTTTTCCCCCCTTCTCCCACTTTTTTTTTAAAAAGTGAGCTTCTTTTTTTTTTTCTGATTTTTTTTTTTTTAAAAGGGTTCTCTTTTTTTTTTTGCTTTTTTAGCTTCTAAAAATTTTTTTTTCCCCAAAACTTTCCTTATGCTTGATTTTTCACTTTGGTTTTTTATCTTTTTTTTTTTTTCTTTCACTTGTTTTTTTTTTTAATCCTCTTTCCCCTTTTTCTCTTCTTCAATTTCCCAAAAAAAAGCCCCCAACTTATGGGCTCACATCCTTTCTTGGTGAAATTCTTTGTGACGATACTGGTTCCACTGATAGTTGAAATTTTTTAAAGGGGCCAAAACCTTTGGGGGGACTGCAGGTCTGATGGAGCCTCAGAGAGACGGCCCTGTACCAGTAAGTGGTTTAATTTTTGGGGGGGGAAATTTTCCTCATCAACATCAGTATTTCCATGGGGAAACCCAAGGAAAACCTTTAACCCCCCTTTTTTTAATTTTCCCCCTTATTCTAGTTGGAAATTATCTTTTCCCCCAAAAAATTTCCAAAATTTTTTTTTTTAACCAATTTTTTTGTTTTCAAATTTTTTTTTTTTTTTTTAAACCCCTTCCCCAAAAAAAAGGAAAACCCCCACATTTAAAAACCCTTTTTAAAAAAAAAAAGTTTCTTTTTTTTTTGGGATCAAAAAAGTATTAAAAGTAGGAGTTTTTCCTAAAATTTTTGGACAGAAATGAGCCCTAGAGGGCTTTTTAAAAAGGGGATCCTTTCCCAAAAAAAAATTGTAAAATAAATTTTGTGCAATAATCTTCACCCCCCCCGCGGCCCCCCCCCAAAATAGTTTATTTATGTTGTTTTTCCCCTATAAAATTTTTAAATAGTGAAAAATTTAAAATATTAAAAAATATATTGATTTAGAAATTTTAAAAAAATTTAAAAATTTGAATTGATTATACAGGCGGCCGGGGGGGGAAAGACCTCTATAGAAAATTTTTGGGGAAAGCGAGGAAGAGAAAATAAGAGTTAAAAATTAAAAAAAACCCACTTTTAAATGGAGTGAAAAGGGTTTTTTAAGAAGATGGAGGCTGCCGGGGGGGAGATGGTTGGACATGTTGAGAGGAGGGGGGGGAATAAAAGGGGTTTTTTTGTGCAGTATTTTTTGGTTTTTTAAAAAAGGCCCCGGAGGGCAGCGCCCCAAAAAAGGAAAACCAAAAAAAGGTGGAGAGAAAGGGTTTTTTGGAGAAAGCCCTTTAAAAGGGGGAAAGGTTTTGGGAAACATTCAGCAGCTGAGAGAGGTGGGACCCCAAAGAAAGGCGCCCCGGATGGAGGAGGATGTTGTTCCCGCTGTTTGGTGCACCCCCATATGGGAGATAAAAAAAGAAAAAGGGGCTTTTAATTTATTAATATTTTATTCTGTAGGGCCCTTTAACCGTCGTTTTTCCCCACCCCAATAAAAGAAGTGACGAAAAACCTTTTTCAAAAAGTTAAAATAAAGGAAAATTTTTTGGGGAAAGGGGAAAAAAAAAATTAAATAAAAAAATTTTTAACAAATCAGTTTTTTTAAAACCCCAAAAAATTTTTTTAGTTTTTTCAAAAAATTCAAATAGGTTTTAGATAAAAAAGCCCTTTTTTCTTATTTAGTAAATTTAAAAAAAAATTTTCCAAAAAACTTTTTAATTTGCAGCTGGGAACTGGGAAAATTAAAACCCCAAAATTTTAAGTTGAGTCTAAAGTTGTCTAGTTATGAGTCAATTTTAAATTTTTTCTTTTAAAATTAAAAAAACTAAAGAACATTCTGTAGGAAGGTGCATCAGTCAAAAAGGGCCCCTTTTTTAAAAAAATTTAAAAAAAAAAAAAATTTTTTAAAAAACAAAGTTTGGAAAAAAATTTTAATAAATCCATCTAGCCTGGGGGAACTAGACTTAGACACTTAACTTTTTAATTTTTAAAGGGTTTAAAAAATATTTAAAAAAAAATAAAAAATTTTGAAATTTTCCAAAAAATTTTGAGTCCTATGAGGGTTTTTTATATGAGTTTGCTAGAAAGATTTAACCCCTTTTGGGGGGTTACAAAAAAACAAAAAATTTTAAATTTCCCAAAAAAGGGAAACCCCATAATTTTACAAATAGTAAAGGCGGCTACCAGGAATCAAAAGGGTTTTAAAGATTTACGGTGGGTTTTTTTTCCTAGTTAGTACTCCCCCGGTTTTTTAAAAAGTATGTTTGTTTTCCACCCAATTTTGGGGCAACTATAACTAGGAAAAAAAATTTTAAAAGTTTTTTAAAAAATTCCTACGGCCCCCGAAGGGGGCCGAAGAAAAAAAGGGGGCTATCCCTGGGGGCCATTTTTAAGGGTTTTTGGTGCCCCCACACCCCTTTCGCTCGTAAAAAGGTACACTAAAAAAAAATAAGTAAAAAGCTATCTGTCAGGGGGCCCAAATTTGGTAATTTAAAAAGTTAAAAAAACCTGTTTTTTCCCCCTTAAGTGATTCTAAACAGGGTTTTATACAGTTTGGGGAAACATTAAAAATTTTTTGGGGATATAAATCTTTGCCCTTTAAAGGGGGGCTTATAAAAAAAAATTTTAGAAGTCTGACATACAAAATTTTAAAGTAATATCGCCCATGATACATGGGAAAAATTAAACCCCCCTCATTCAAAACTACGCCTTATGGTCATAGAAAAAACAAGTCAAAAAAAACAAAAAAATTTTTAAATACTATTTCTTATGGACAAAAAAAACGAGAAAAAACCCCCCCCCTTTTCAAAATTTCCCCCTCATGAACATAGAAAAAAAAAGTCGAAATGAAAAACACAAAAACTATGTTTTGTGGACATATTTAAAAAAAGGTAATACGATTTTTAACGGGGGAAAAAAATTTTTAAAATTACGCATATAGTCGGGGGTCGGGCTTCATTTTGGTCGGGGTTTTGGGGGGCCGGGGAACCCCTCAAATCGTAGTCACAAAAATTTTTGTTGCCGTTTGTATATTAACGTCAAAAAAGATGTTCCTTCGTCAAAAAAAAATTTAAAATTTTAAAAAAATTACAAAACGTGAAGCGGGGAGGGGGGGGTTTTTATATACACACAAAAAAGGGGGTTTTTCTCGGGGGGGGTTTTAAAAATTTTGGCTTTAAAAGGGGGGGGAAAAAAGTTGCGGAATTGCACCTAATAAACTCCCAATTGGAAAACTGCGTGGAAAACAGAGGGGAAATATTTTTTCCCCCATTTCATCAAAGGGGGGGGCCCAAAAAGGTGAGATTTTTTCCCCTGCTTATAGTCCAAAAATAGTCAGGGGGAAAAAGTTTTTAAAAAGGGGTTTGGGGTTTTCCCCCGGTAACCAAAATTTCCCCCGTGAGTTAATATCTGCCAACATTAGGGGGAACTATATTAGTTTTTTTTTCATCGAGGGGGGTTGGGTTTTTTTTGTTTTTGAACTTTTTAAAGGGGGCGGGTTTTAACCACAAAAACCCCCTTTTTTGAAGGGTTGGGTTATATTTAATTTCAGCCCCATATTTTATAATTACTTTACATAAAAAAATGGTATGCAGAATCTAAAAAATATTTTTTTTGGGAACCCCCGTTGAAAAAAATTGATTTGAAATAGATGCGTCACTATTTATAGTTATAGTTAAAAAACTTGTTAAAATTGAAAAAAAAAAACTTTTACTGTCGAAAGACCTTTAAAAAAAATTTTCCCCGGCTTTGCCCCAAAATTTTAATTTTTTTTTTAAAAATAAATTTTTTATTTTTTTTGGGGGAGCAAGCTAAAAACACTCAAAAAAAGTTTTTAATCACAAGTGTTTCGCACTTGTGGGGTACCCCCTTGGGGGGTAGGGTCAAATCCCCCCGAGTGTAATGAAGGACCCTTTTCCCCAAATTTTGTTCCCTTCTTTTAAATTGGGTATTTTTTACTTAAATACATTTTTTTCCCCGTCCCAAACCCCAAAAAATTTTTTGTAACCCCCCCGGGGTGGTTAGTTTTTGGGAAAGGAGTAGGGGGAAAAAAAAACTTCGGAGTCATTTGAGAAATTAAATTTTTAAGTTGTTGGTTTTTAAGTTTGGGGTTTTTAAATTTTTTAAAAAAATTGGTTAAAAAATGGTTATACCCCTCGGGGCCAAAAAAACTTATTTTTTTGAAGGGGGCCCCAGTATTTTTTTCACACGCTTTTAGATCAGTTTTTTGACCCCGTCGCGGGGAAAAAATTTAAAAAAAAAAAAAAAAGCTATGATTGAGGGGAAAATTTAAAAAAGGGTTTTTAAAAGCCCCCTTTTAAAAATTTTTTTTTGTATTTTTTATTTATTTTTATCTGTTGGGATGTCAGCCCCGATTTCAGGGGGACGGGGGAAAGGGGCTAAGGGGCCTTTTTTTGCCCCCCAAATCTTTGAAAACAATCTAAAAGTTTTTGAGAAAAAGGGGGTTTTTTTTAAAATTTTTTTTTACACATGAGGGGGGGAAAAAGTTGGGGGTTTTGGGGAAAAAAGGGGGGGGGGGGGGGGGGTTTAGTGCCATGGTTCAAGAAAAGTACATGTATCCCCATGTTTCTTTTTTTTTACAAAAAATATTTTTTGAGAAAAGGGGAAAGGGCAAAAAATTTTTAAAAACCCCTTTAATAATTTAAATTTTAAAAAAAAAAATTTTTAAAAAAGATTTGTTCTTTTTTTTTTAAAAGCAAACGTGTTGTTTTTTTATCAGACTTTTTTTTTTATGTTGTGGAAAAAAATTTGATTTTAATTAATAAAAAAAATGGTTGTTAAAATTTTTTTTATCCCCCGGGTCTTAATACCCCTTGGTCTAACCTCTTTTTGTACGTACAACAAATTTTTAAAAATTTTTGTTTATTTTAAAATTTTAAAATTGCTTTTCAAGGGGAAAGGGAAAAACTTTAGGCGTTTTAAATTTTTTTAGGGTTTTTTTTGGGAATGGGGATGAATTTTAAAAAGGTTTTTTTTAAAAAGTTTGAAGAAAATTTAAAATTAAATTTTTTGATAAAAGGAAAAACAATTCATTGTTGATTTGCAATTTTTACAAAATCACGTAGTTAAAAAAATAAAAATATAGTAAAAAAAAAAGTTAGTATGAAATAAAAAAAATCAAGAAAAAAAATCAATTTGAAAAATTTTTTAAAAAAAATTTTTATATAAATTTGGTAATTTTTAAAATTTTGATTAAATGGGTGAACAGATTTTGAAAAAACGAGCGCTCTTTTTAGGGGTTCATCATGTTGGGTTTTTCCCAAAGAATTTTCAGCTTTTCGTCCTTTGTATAACCCCCATGAAAACCTTGAATTAAAAAAAGGGGTTTTATGTATCCTTTTGTAAATAAAATAGGTTTTCTCTGCCTACAAATGATATCAACTAAAAGCTTACTTTTGTGGGAATGGTACAATAAATAGAAATTTTAGGGCAATAATTTGTTATTTTAAAAAAAACCCGAAAATTTTTTGGGGTTTAAAATATATATATTTTTTTAAAGGGTTGATATTTGTGTATAAGTTTTCCCCTTTTTTTCCTCGAAAAGTATGAAAAAAAAGAAAAAAAATTTCGAACACAAGTGTGTGGGTTAAGGGGAAACAGGCAAGAAAAAAATTTCATTTCTGATTTAATAAATTTTTCCCCCTTTTTAATTTTTTTTTTTAAACTTTTTTTTTATGTAAACCTGTATTATTTGGGGGGGAATTTTTTTTTGGGGGAAAAAAAAAAAAAAACCCCGCCTTTGTTTGATAGGTATTTTTATTTTATATCTTTTTTTCAAAGCTACTTGACTTTAAAAATTAAAAGGACATTTTTACAATGGTTGATTTCTTTTTAAAAAAGGTTTTTAAATTTTTTAAGATTTTTTGGTTTTTTTTATCTAAAGTTGACCCTTTGATCAAAAAAAAATTAAAATTTTTTTAAAAATTTTTCCATTATTTTCCATGAAAAAAATACAATATTTTCCAAAAATTAAACATCTGTTTTTTTAAAAAAAAATTTCTTTTTGGGGGAAATATTTCGGGCAAGTTTTTGGGTAATCCTTTTACGGAGTTTTTTAAAGGGGGTTTTAGGTTTCTTTTGGGGGAAAAAAAAAAAACTTTAGGCCCCCCTATCAAAAAAAACCAAAAAAGGTTTGAGGGGGAAATTTTCCCGGATATTCAAAATTTTTTTCCAAAAATCCGGGGGTTTTGGGGAAAAATGTATTTTTGAGACATTAAAAAAAAGTTGTTATCATTGTAAGCCCAAAATACCTGCCATTTTTGGGAAAATCGAGAAGAATAAAAAAAATTTTTTTTAAAATTTCAAAAGCTGTAAAATTTTTTTGGGGTTTTTAAAGATTTGATTCCGTTAAAAAAAAAATTTTTTAACTTAAAAAAACCCCTTAAAAATTTTTCCCCAACCAAATAAAAATTTTAAAATTTTTTTAAAATTTTCCTTTTTCCCCCTTTTTGGGAAAAACCACACAATTTTTTTCAAAAAATATTGATTTTTGTACTTTGCTGGCGGCCGGGGTTCATCCTCGGCCCCGGGGAAAAAAAATTTTTTGATTACCAAACCTTCCTTCCCCTCTACAAGGGACATCTTGTGAATTGTGAGGAATGCCAGGTCTCCCCGTGGTTCTTTTCCCCCTTTAAAAAAATGGGGTTTCCCTTATTTCATCTCACAATCCCCCTTACCTTTCACTTGACAAGCCATCTTGTGAATGTTGGGGAAATTTTCCGGGGCCCCCCGTGGTTCGGATTCCCCCCTTAAACTTAGGCCCCTTTATTTCATCTCAAAACCCCCCCCTACCATTACCATTAGCTTTTAAAGCGTTAAACCCCAAAAAAGGGGAGTAAAAAGGGTTTTTAATAAAATAATAATAAAATAAAAAAAAAAAATAAAAAATAATAAAAATTTTTTAGTACCTTGCATCTTTGAGTTTTAAAAAAGCTAGAAACTTAAAAAAAAAAGCCCTTTTTTTTGAATTTTTAATAGCTCAGAAAAATTTTTGGTTTTTTTAAAAAAAAAACATTTCAAAAAAAAAATTTTTGTTTTAACGTATTAACTTTTAACAATGATAATTTTTTTCGTATCTAAAAAATTTGGGGCAAGAAATAAAAAAAAAATTTGGGAAAAATTTTCATTTTTGGTAAATTTCCCCCCAAAATAATTTTTTTGTAAAATGGAATGGGGCATTTTGTTTTAAATTTTTAAAAAAAAAAGTTGTTTTTAAAGGGAAATTTTAAAAAAAATTTTTTTTTAAAACGGATTTCAAAAAAAAAAATTTTTTTTTTTTATTTTTTTTTTTCCTTATTTTAAAATACCCCCAATTTTTTAGTGTTCGTTTAAAAAAATTCAAAAATCCCCGGGGTAGCTTTTTTAAAAACCCCTTTTACAAAATTTTTGGGCCCAAAAATTTTTTAAAAATGGTTTCGGCTCTGGGGCCCAGAACAGCCCCATTTTTCATCGCAAAAAACACTTTTTCGGTTTAGGAGGTCATGGTCTTTAAACATCGCCCTTTTTGCATAATTGGGTTTTTTGTTGTTTTTTTTTTCCTCCCCCCAAAAATTTTATCTCTCCAAGGGGTCGAGACCCCAAAAAAAAAGGGCAAATTTAAAATTTTTTTTAAAAATTTAAATTAAGCTTGTACAAATAGTTGAAAAAGGGGGTTTTAATTACTCCAAAAAGGGAGAAAAATTCCCTTTTTAGGGGGCCCCCCCCACTGGGGGTACAGCTTAGGGGGACAGACCCCTTTTAAAAATCAGTAAAAAGGTTTTAAAAATTTTATTTTTTTGGGGGGGGACGAAGGGGTACTTTTTAAAAGAAAAGGGTTTAGAAGATGTTTTGGCCCCAGGGCAATTGGGTTTTTAGTTGTAGTAGTATAACCCGGGGGTTTTTGGGGGTCGTTTTTCCCCCTTTAAAAGGGTTTTAATTTTTAAAATTACTTGTTTTAAATATTAAATTAGTGTGTTTATACAAAATTTTTAAAAAAATATAAAAAAATCGCTTGATATTAAATTATATTACAGTGTTTGGGGTATGTTTTGCTGTGTGTTTTCCCCCAGTTCAAAATTTTCTCGGGGAAAAAGGGTTGTGAAAATGAATTGTTATTTGTAAAAGTTTACTCTAAACTACAACAAAGAGCTTTTTAAACTGGGGCTATTTTTTTGGGCCCAAAAAACCCAAAACCCAAAACAAATCTATTTTAATGTGTAGCTAAAATTTTGGGGAAAAGATTACACGCTTCATGCTTGTATCTTTATAAAGGGCTACTGTGCTAATATATATACCCCCAAAATTTTGGGTTTTCCTAAAATATAAAAAATTTAAAATTTAAATTGAGTGGAAACATTTAAACGTTTTTTTTTTTTTTTAAAATTTTAAATGTTTCAATATTACTTCGCAATATATTAAAAAGGATATTTATTAACAAAAACTTCTTCGAAATGGTTGGGAAAAAAAAAAGTGGGTTTTTAATTTTTTTTTGGGGTTTTGAAATTTTTAAAATCCCCCAAAAAAAAAAAAAAATTAAAAATTTTTTAAAGTAAAAAAAAGTTCTACCAGGGTTTAAAAAAAAATTTTTTTAAAAGATTTAAAAACTATGCCCTTTTTTTTAAAATCCCCCCTTTTTATAATATATATTTTTAAAGTCAACGCTTCAGTTCATTTTGTATCACCTTTTCAGGGGACATAAATTTTTTTTTTAAAATTGTGTTTCATTGTTAAAAATACTTTACTCAAAAAAAAAATTATTTTAAAAAACTGAAAAATCCTTTTGGGGGTATATTTTTTTTTTTCAAAAATTTTTTTAAGCATGGATTAAATTTTATTGAAGGAGAATGTGAATTCAAAAATTTTTTTTGTTAACCGTATAGGGGGGAAAAGGGGGGAAAAAAGGGGGGGGGTGGGGGGGGGGGGCAAAGAAAACCCCAAAATCTTAAAAAATTTTTAAAAATTTTGGTAAAAAATTTGGGGGAAAATTTTACCTATTTTTTTTATTTCTAAAACTCCCCCATATTTTAAAAAAAAGTTTTTTAAAAAAAATCTTTAAATTTAATTTTTTTAATTGCTTTTCCCCTTTTTTTGGCCCCTTTTAACCCAAAACCCCCCTAAAGTTAGATTTTTCCCAAAAGGGTTTTTATTTTTCCCCCCTCCCCCTTGGGGGCCCCCCCCCCCCCCGGGCTTCCCCCTTCCCCGTTACCGCTTCCCCCCGCCCGAGCGGTTTATCCCCCTTTTTTTTTTTGGGGGTTTATGCTGGACTCCCTCCCCGCACCCCACCCGAATCCGTAGCTTTTTGGGCCCCCCCAAACCCCCGGACGTGATCACCCCGGGGGTTTTGGGGAGTGACTTTTTTTTTCACGGTCGCAGGCCGTCCAAAAGGGGATCGTCGGGGGATCGGCGTTACGACCCCCCCCTCCCCCTCACAGCCCCCATCAGGACGGTGTGGGGGGCCCCCCGCCGGACACGGATGACCCGGGGGTGGGGCCGGGGCCCCTTGAGGAGCAAAATTTCTCCTGTTTTTAAAATCTAAGGCCCACTTCGTCGGACGGGCTCCGTTGCTCCCCCAAGGGGAAAATCCCGGTTTTGGGGGCCGCCCTCCCCGTTTTGGGGGGGGGTGTCCCCCTGCAAAAGGGGGGCACAACCCCCAAACATTTTTTTTGTACAGTTTTTTTACAATAGCCCGAATCAAACAAACGTAAACATTTAACCCGAAAAAAATTTAAAAAAAAACCCCCTAATTTAACCCCTTTAAAAAGATATTTTTGCAAAAATTTAGTTTTACTTTTGATGTGGGGCCCCGTAAATGGGTTTTTTTTTAAAAATTTTAAAAATTTTTTTGTCCCCTTTGGGGGGCCCCCACCCGAGGGCGTTTTGGGTTTTTCCCCTGTCTAGTTTTTTCCCGTCTCTTGATCTGTTCTTCCCCCCGATGCCCCCCCCCCCACTCTCAATTACCATTCATCTCCCGCTTCACTTCATACATTTCCCCATTAAAAATTCCCCCGGGGGCCCATCCTTCAAAGTTTTTCCCCCTTGTTTTTCTCCATTTTTAAATTTCTTTTGGTTTTTTTTAAGGTCTCTGGCGACCTTTTTTCCAGCGATTTTTGGGTGGTTTTTTTTAACCCCTTTTCCGCCTCTAAGACACTGGCCACCCCAAAAAACAAAAACCCCCAAAAGGGGGGCAAAGGACTTTTCCCCCATAAGCCCTTTTTTTTTGGGTTTTTGGGTTTGTTGGGGAAAATTTTTGGGCCCCATTAAGGGGGGGGGGTTTGTTGTTAAAAAGGGCATTTATTTTTTTTTTTTTTATTTTTTTTTCTATCATATTTAACGCTACAAAAAATTTTAAATCCTTACAAAAAAAAAAAAATTTCTTTTTCCCCCCTTTTTAAGTGGCTACAGCATTGGGGCCCCCAAATTTCCCCCCGATTAGTTCCCTTTTTCCCTTTTTTAAAAAAAGGGCAGAACCTAACGTTACTTAAAACAAAAAAAAATTAATTTTTATTTTTTTTTTAAAAAACTAAAATTTAAAAAATTTTATTAATTTCTATTTGAGCTATTTTTTTAAAAAAAATGATTAGACTCAATACAACAGTAAGGGGGATTGGGGGTATTTTTGGGCACAGGCCCCCAAAAATTTTTTTTTATGGGGGGTTTTTAGATGAAAGGTAAATGTGGGGAGGGATGGGGAGGGTTGGGCCCTCGATGGAGGTGGGGATCCCCCGGGGGGGGTGGGGGTGATGTTAGAGGAATGATGGTGTTTTTTCCCCCGGGGTTTTGTGGGGGCATTTTTATAATTGAGAGGGTTGATGTGTGTGGATGGTGGAATTGGGTGGGGGGGGGGGGGGCAAAATATTTTTTTTTTTGGGGGGGGGGGCCCCCTCGGAGGAGGGTGGGGGGGGGCAGAGGACGCGGGGGGGGCAAAACCCCCGTGTCAACTAACAATAACTAAAACCCGATCAAATTTCATGCATCCAATAAAAGTTTGACATCTAGAAAAAATACCAGATTTTTACTATCATGCATCCAATACAGTATGACATTAGCTTTTAAAAATACAGACCCATCATTTTTTTAAATTTCAGTATGTTTTTAAACAAAAACTCCCCGATCTACTATCATGAAAACCAATACAGTTTTTGTGAAAAAAAAACAATAATACCGATTAAAAATTTTTTAAAACCCAAAACAGTCTGACTTTAAAAATAATACCAATCTACTATCATGCCCCCCTTTCGGGGGTGACATCTAGAAAAAGTACCAGATCTACTTTTCAAAAAACAACTGGAGTGTGCATTTTTGCAATATTTTCCAGATCTAAAATTTTATGTTTTTCCCTTAAAATGTGACCCCCAGTAATAACTCCCGATCTACTTTTTTAAGTATCCAAACAGTGGGGGCAACTAGCAATAATAGCAGATTACAAATCATGTATCCAATACAGTTGAAAATTTTGAAAAAAGCTACCAGATCTTTCTATCATGTACCCCCTTTAAAAATGGGGGAAAAAATTGAATAACTACCAGATCAAAAAAATTTTTTACCCAAAATTCAGTATGAATTAACAAAAGCTACCAGATCAAATATCATGCATCCAATAAGTATGGCATCTAGCTGGAGAATATAAATTTTTTTTCCCGCAATTGGGGGTTTTCATTCCCCTAATTAAACTTCCCAATTCCTACGTGGGAGGGACCCCCAACCCTGAGGGTTTAAAAGGGTTTTGGGAAAAATTTTATTCACCTCTAAAAAAAAAATTATCCTGAAAAAAGCGGATTCACTTCCTCAAAATTAAAAAATTCCCCCAAATTCCCCATTTTGGGGGGACAGCTAAACCCCCGATGGTCAAAAGGTTTGCAAGTTTTATTCACCCCAAAAAATAGTACATTTTTTTTTAAAAATGGGGATATTTTTAAAATTTTTACTTGATACATATATAAAATTTTAGTAAAAAAAATTTTCTCTCTCTAAAGGGGCTTATTTTTTTTTTTGGTGTGGAAAAATCGGGTGGAGGGGTTATCTCTGGGGATCGTAAAATTTAAAATGTTTAGGCCCCCCCCGGGGTTTTGGGTTATAAGGGTCCCACCCCCGGGAAAGTGTGTAGTGGGGGGCTTGACCTAGTGATTCGGTGCACAGCTGCTCTTGAAAGGGGCCGTAAAAATTTAAAAATAAAAAGTCAAGGTATTAAAACCCCTAAATTTTTTTTAAAATGACTTTTTTTGAATCATAAAAATTAATAGTTTTCACATTGGGGTTTTGGGGTCTGTGTACTTTGTGGGAGGGGGAGAGGCGTGGCTTGGAGCCTAAAAAATAAAAGGGGGGGCAGCCCCCTTTTTTTTTAAAGGTAAAAAATTTTTAGCCTGGGCCCTCAGAAAAATTTTTGGCTGCATTTTTGACGGGGGGGGGGAAGTAATGGGGATACTTCCCGTTAAAAAAAACCCACTTGGAGAAGGTCACGCGTTACGTATTTTTTAATAAAATCGGAAAAAAATCGATTCGGTTCGTGTAATACTTATGTACTCGATGGCAAGTATCAAGTTTTTTGGTGCCGCGGGGAAAATTTTTTTTCGTCACCCCATTTTTTTGATAGAGGAAAAAACGGGGAAAAAAGGAAAATTTTTTTCTGTCTACAAAGGGCTCTCTACCCCCAAACCCAAAAAAAAAACCCTCCTGAACTTTTGAAGGTAAGTGTGTGTTGTTAGGGTTTTAAAAAAATTAATTTTTTTCCCTCAGGTCGTGTGCGTGTGCGAGTGTGTGTTAATGAGTTTTAAAAAAAAAATTGGGGTTTCCCCCAAATTTAAAAGCAATAAAAATTGGGTTTTTAAAAAAAAAAAATTTTTTAAAAAAATTTAAAAACAATGTGGGGTGTGTTTTTGTGGTGTTAGGGTAACTGAATTAAACTAAGTTTAATTTTAAAAATTTTAATGAGTTTTTTAAAAAAAAATTTTTTACTTCAACATGAATTATGAAAAAAGGCCCAAACAGTCCTAAAAAAAATTTTAAAAAAATTTAAATTTCGATGGGGTTTTTGGGGTTTAAATTTAAAAAAAAATTAAGGAAAAAATGACCTTAATTGGCCTTGATGGTTACATTTTTGGTGAACCCCGGGGAAAAAGCACCCCCTTTTTTTAAAAACTCAATAATTAAACCCCCTAAAAACCTTTTGGGGGCCGGGGGGCAATCCCGGTTTTTGGGCCCAAAAATCAACGAATTTTTTTTTTTACATTTTTTTTTAACAAAAAAGGTTCAAACCTCACTTCCTAGGATAATTGGTTTTTTAAAAATTTTTCCCCGTAAGGCCAAAAAAATAAAAAAAATTTAATTGTTTTAGGTTAAAGTGGAAAAGTTTTTTTAAAAAAAATTTTTCATGGTTTTTAAAAGGGTTTTTGAGAATTTAAAAAGAGGTAAGGTTTTTTAAAAAAAAATTTTCCCTCCCTTTTAAAAGAAGGGATCCCCGGGGGGGGTTTTAAACACACTTTTTTTTTTTCTTCTTCTCTTCTCTTTTTTTTCTTTAACGGAAAGGGGGGGGGAGGGTCGGTAGCTCCAGCAACAAAAAAAAAAAAAATTTTAAAACCCTTTTCCCCCATTTACAGTAAACTAAAAAAAAATTTACAAACAGCTTTCGTTTGAAATTTCCATACTACCCCCTTTTTGGGTTTTATGCCTTTAAAAAAAAACTGTTTAGGATATAAAGGTTATATTTTTTTAGAAGGGGGAAAAAAGGGGACAAATTTTTAGTGGTTTAGAGGGCTAGAAAAACCATTTTTGGTTAAAACCATCCGGGGGAAAAATCGAACCCCTTTTTCCCCCCAGGGGGCTTTAGAACGACAGGGGGGTGAGCAGCTAGGTAGCCTGAGGGGGTTTTTGGGGTGGCAAGGTGTCCCGACCCCTTTTTTTTAAAATTTTTTTATTTAAGTGTTTTCCCCCTTTGTTTGTTTAACTGTCTCGAACCGTTTTACCCCTATTTTGGGGGGGGGGGCTGTACTTGAATGAAAAGGGGGCCCCAAATGGCAAAAACCCCCCAGCTAAAAAAACCCCCCTTTTTCTTCTTCTCCCCCACCCTTTTTTATATCTCGAAAAATTTTAAAAGGAAATAAAGTGTATACTCTCCGAAAAAATTTAACCCCAAAAGAGCAACTTTTAATTTTTATCAAAAAAAGGGGGAAAAATTTCAAAAACAAGTTTTTAAAAACATACATTGAGCTTTTCCCCCGGGTTTTTTTTAAGGGGCCTCGAGCTTTTTTTACTCGGGACATGAGGATATAGATAGACAAAAACCGGGGGAAATTTTGGGGCCGGGGCAAAAGGGGTTGGTAGGGGGTTTCCCCCGTTTAGACTTTACCTGGAACCGTTAGGTCTCTCATTGAAATTTAAAATTTAGCACGGCGGTACACCCGCCGTAAAAAAACCCCTTTTTTAAAACCCCCAACCCCAATTTGCTTTTAAAAGGGGCCCGCCCAAAATTTTCTTGGGGGGTGGGGGGGGTTTTTTACGTTAAAGACGGGGAAGAAAAAAAATTTAAAAAGATCGATAAAAGGAAAATTTGGGCCAGCCATTTGCGAGTTTAGAAACCCCCCCCCCCCGGGGGGAAAAATTGAGAAGGGTTTTCAAAAAACCCCAACCCCCTTTTTGGTTTTTTTTAGCAATACCAAAATTTTGGGAAAAATTATATGAAAATTTTGTAGTTTTTCCCCTCCCCTTTTCTTTAAATTTAAAAAGGGTTTTGGGGTTTTTGGAAAAAATCGGGGGGGGAGTAAAAAAACCGGGGACCTTGGAAAAAGAGAAAAAAAATTCTCTAAAAACACGGTTTTCAAAGAAAAAGGGGCCCCGGGGGTTTTTTTAATTCCCCCGAAAAATTTTTCCAAAGGTTAAAAGGGGGTGGTAAATGTGGAATGTGAAAAAGGTCATTTGCCCCTTTCCCCCTATCTGTTTTTATCAGCCCCCTTTTTTTAGCCGACAGGGAAAAAAAAACTCAACGGGTTTTTTTCCCCCTTTCCCTTTAAAAATTTTGGGGGCGTGGGGTTTTTTTTGGAAAAATGAAAAACCCTCCCTTTTTTCCAAAAAAAAAAAATATTTTGGCGTTTTTAAAAAGCCCCCCAAAAATTTTCCCATAAAAATTGGGGGAACTGCCCAAAAACCCCAGGGGGTGTCTTATATTGATACAGCCGGGGGCCTCTAAAAAAAAAAAGTCATTGGGTTTTTCCCCCCCATGTCCGGGTTTTAAAGAGGGGGCTTGGAAAAGTAAAATTTATTTTTTTAAAAAAAAGTTTTTTGGGAGGGGAAAATTTTCCTTTTTTCTGGATTTTAAAAAACTGTCACGATTAAAAAAAACTCCCCAAAATTTTTTAAAACCCCCCCCGTCTAGGGAAAAAGTTTTTTATTTTGGGGGGGGATGCCTTTTTACCCCCCTTTTTTTAAAGAAAACAAACTCACCAAAAACCCCTTTTTAAAAAAAAACGGTATAAAAAAATCCCAAAACCCCGGAAAGGGGGACATTCCCTCCGGGGGCCAGGATTTTAAAATTCCCCCACGTTCCCCTTTTTTTTTTAAGCAGCAGGAGAAAAACAGGATTTTTCGTATAATTTTGGGAAAACCCGGGGGGAAAAAAAATTTTTTTGCCCCATTAGAGACGGTTTTTTTCCAAAACCCAAAAAATTTTTTTTTTAGTGTTCTCCTGATAAAAAATTTTTTTTGTAGAAATTTTAAAAATTAAATGTTAAAATTTTAAAAAAGTCTTTCCCCCGGGAACCCCTATTTCACGGGGAAAAGATTTTACTGAAACCATTTGTTGCCCGGGGGCTTTGGGGCCCCCCCCTTTTTTGGGAAATAGGCGTTAAAAATTTTGTATGGGCCCCCAACCCCCCGAAAAAACCGGGGTTAAAAACCCCCGGGGAAAAGGGCGTCATAAAAAAGGCCTTTTTATTGCCCCCTTTAAAAAGAAAATGTTTAAAAAAAATTTTTTTATTTTCTTTTGGGTTAAAAAAATCAATTTTTCACCCCGGGGCCGGGCTTTATCGTTTTGGGGTTGTTTTCGAGGGTGTTTCCCCCCCCAAAAATTAATTTAAAAAAAACCCAAAACCCCCCCGGTAAAAAAGTATTATTTAAAAAACCCTTGTTAAAAAAAAATTTTTTTTCCTTTTAAAACACTTTTTTGAACGTAGGAAAATTTTTTTCCCGTTCACGGGGGGGGAGGTTTTTTATCAATCCGGGAAACCGGGGGGGGGTTTGGGGGAGAAAAATTTTGGGGAAAATTTAAAATTTTAAAAAGAAATATATTTTTGGTGGGGGGTTTTTTTGGGATCACGATTTTAAAAATTTTTTGTAGTTTCAGTTTTGCTATTATTCCCTTAAAAAAAAGCGTTCTCCTCGAACCCGGACAACTTAAAAATTCCCCCCCCTAAAAAACCCCTTCCCCCAGGATGAAAAACCCCCTTAAAATTTTGCTTTAAAAAAAAGGAAAAATTCCCCCCCTTTTTTTAAAAATTTATTCAAAATTTTTGGGGGCTAGACGGACTCAGGGGTTTTTGAGCAAAATTAAATTTTTTCAAAAACGCTCACGGATTTGTCAAAAAAATTTAAAAGGGGGAAAAAATTTATCACGGCCCTGGGGGGTTTGGCGTGTTTCGAATGTTTTAAAAATTTTTTTGGACTATTCGAAACCCCCTTTTTTGTACACAGACCCCCAAATTTACTAAAAGGGGGGGGGTTTTTAGAAAATTTTTGAGATTTGCATAAAACCCCTTTTTTGGGGGGCCCCCCCCCCGGGTGGTCCCCTTTTCCAAACCCCCCCGCCAAGGCCCCCCAGGGGTTAAGAGAATTTAAACCCCGGGTTTCGGCCCCCAAAAATTAAAAAAGGGTGATTGGAAAAACTCAAAAATTTTTTTTAGGGGCTAATTTTCCCCCGGAAAGGGGTATGTTTTGTGGTTTTTCCCCCCCAAAAATTTTTGCCCCCAAAAACGCTATAAGGGGGGGGGGTTTGATCCCTTTCCCCCCCAGAGTCCTACATTTCCCCCTGGACATTAAATTTTGGGGGCCCGCAAAATTACAGATGTTCATTCGACTTGCCGTTCTCCCCCGAAAAAAGGGGTTCCCCGTAGGGAAAATGAGAAATTTTTAACAACTTTGTGTAAAAAACCGGGTGTATTCATACCGTCATTAAAGCTATTTTTTAGCGAAGGGGGTTAAAAAAATGACAAAAAGTTCCCCCGGGTTTCTATTCAAGAAAGGGCCCCCTGGAGGCTCCTAAATAGGTTAAGCCGAAAGAGGAGAAAGCAAAGTTTTCAATTTAAAACATTTTTTAAACTGATGAACAATGCCGCATTCGGTCGCCTCATATCTAACAAGAGGGCATACCGTACGATAAAGATTAGCTACCAGGTGGGATGGGAAATTTGGAGCGGGTAACCTCATAGCCAGTCCGAACTTTAAAAAACCGCTCGATAGTGTCAGAAAAACCTAGTCATCATCGAGATGGAGCCGCAAGAGATTTACTTTGATATGCCTATCTATGCGGGATTCGCCATTTTGGAAATCTCGAAGGTAGTCATGTACGGTCTGCATTACCAGGTTATGATCCCTGCCTTCCCCAAGGTACGTTAAAACTTCAATACACTGATATGACTCACTTCTCTACTACATGACTGTTGAAGATGCATACCAGAGACTTGCCCTGTTAGCTAATGAGTATCTGGACACCTCCACCTACGGACAAGACAATGTTTACAGGATGCCCGTAGTGAATAAAGGGGTGCTCGGTAAACTAAAAGACGAGACTCGAGGTCTAGATCATCACTGAGTTCATTGGTTTACGTCCTAAACTCTATTCATTCACGGTACAAGGGGTTGGGGAGACTCTCAAGGCTAAAGGCGTGAGAGGTAGTGCGTTAAGAACGCCTTTCATTAGAGGATTATCGTAATTGTTTGACAGATGAGACGATAGTCATGAAAGAGGGCTCGTTCAATAAGGAGCAGTAGGATTCAAACTTACACCCAAAAATTCAATAGAGTCGCCCTATGCTCTATCGACGATAAAAGATATAGAGTACCGGGAACTGTCAAACTCTTCCTTGGTCTCATTACTTCAATCAGACCGTCAACTCTATAGTGAACAGTGCGTCTATGTGAAAAAAATCATAGTGATTAGAACAAAAAAAAATTCATGTTCTATACTGTAAGTGATAAAAAAAATATTCACGTCAGTACTCTTATGTGTTAATGTTTATAAATATTCATTTTCTGTAGTGTAAGTGTTAAAACTAAAAAAAAATATTCACGTCCTGTTCTCTATAGTGTAAGTGATTAGTGTTAATGTATTAATTTCAAGAACTATACTTGTGGAAATTTAGTATGTATCTATGTGTTTTAAATCTTTATATTCATTAAATAAAAAACAACAATTTCAATAACTATAACTTGTGAAAAAAAAAAAACTATTTTAGTATGTGTCTATGTGTTTTAAATCTTTTATATTCATTAAATAAAAACAACATTTTCAAGAACTATAACTTGTGAAAAAAACAACAACAACTAATTTAGTATGTATCTATGTGTTTTAAATCTTTATATTCATTAAATAGAATTAATATGGATGGTGTTTTTTTCTTTATTTCTTTCCTTCCCTCCATCCACCTCCTCTCTCTCCTCATTGATTAAATAATACAATGGAAGTTATAATCAATAATTCTTTATTTTAAAAAAAATCTATTACAAGATTCATACGTTTAAAGCTATATTTTTTCCAACCATTGATTAAATAATACAATGAAAGTTATAATCAATATTCTTTTTTTTAAAAAAAAAAATCTATTACAAGATTCATACGTTTAAAGCTAATTATATTAACATTTTATTTTCAATCTTTAAAATTTTAAAATCAATAGTACTTAAAACATTTTTTTTCAATCATTAAAAGTTAATTAAACATTTATTTTTTCCAATCATTGATTAAATATAAAAGTTAAATCAATAGTACTTAAATTTTTTTTCAATCATTAAAAAGTTAATTAAACATTTATTTTTTCAATCATAGATTAAATAATACAAAGAAAGTTATAATCAATAATTCTTTATTTTTTTAAAAAATCTATTACAAGATTCATACGTTTAAAGCTAATTATATTAAGCATTTTATTTCTAATTTTCACTAAAGTTAATTACATTAAACAAATCTATTACAAGATTCATACGTTTAAAGCTAATTATATTAAACATTTATTTTCAATCATTAAAAGTTAAATCAATAGTACTAAAACATTTTTTTTTCAATCATTAAAAGTTAATTAAACATTTATTTTTTCCAATCATTGATTAAATATAAAAGTTAAAATCAATAGTACTAAAACATTTTTTTTTTCAATCATTAAAAGTTAATTAAACATTTATTTTTTTCAATCATTAGATTAAATAATACAAAGAAAGTTATAATCAATAACTCTTATTTTTTTAAAAATCTATTACAAGATTCATACGTTTAAAGCTAATTATATTAAGCATTTATTTCTAATTTTCACTAAAGTTAATTACATTAAACGTTTATTTTTAAAAGTTAATTAAAATAAACATTTATTTTCAATCATTAAAAGTTATAATCATAAAAAGTTAATTAAACATTTATTTTTTCCAATCATTGATTAAATAATACAATGAAAGTTATAATCAATAATTCTTTATTTTTTAAAACATTTATTCTCAATCATTAGTACTTAAACTTTTTTTCTTTTCAATCATTAAAAGTTAATTAAACATTTTTTCCCAATCATTAAAAGTTAAAATCATTAGAACTCTATTACAAGATTCATACGTTTAAAAGTTAATTACATTAAACATTTATTTTTCAATCATCATTTAAAACTCTATTACAAGATTCATACGTTTAAAAGTTAATTACATTAAACATTTATTTTTCAATCAATAAAATCATCGTTAATTCTTTTACAAGATTCATACATTAAACATTTATTTTTCAATCATCATTTAGAACACAATTACAAGATTCTTAATTATGGATGGTGTGTGTTTTTTTTCATTATTTCTTCCTCTCATCGATTTAAATGATTACAAAAAAACTATTAAAAGATTCAAACATTAGAAGCCTATTACAAGATTCAAACATTAAATATTTTTTTTTCCAATCATCATTAATTCTTGTGATAAACGAGGACTTACGCTTCCTCCGACTCCTCTCGAGGCTTCTTCTTTGCAGGCTCCATCTTCTTTCCGAGCTTACGTTTAGAAGCGTCTGTAGATTTCTTCTTCCGTCTGGTCATGTCAACCTCGTCTTGACCGCAGACGCATGATAACTTATTGAAATCTATGTACTCTTTATACTCGTTTATCAGGGCTATCATATGAAGCAATGCCGGAATAACCGAACTCGTATCGTTCCGCATCGCACTTTTGGTTAGATCGCAAAAGTTTTGACAAATCAGACTTAAAATTCTTAAAACCATTCGCAGAGCACTCAGACATTTTAGCAGGGTTTGTCTAGTCCGTACTTGACCCTATCGTCACCGATAACGCTCTGTAGTCGAGACATCCTCTCACTTCCTTTAATAGTCGAGAACAATTAGGTCTTCCCTCTTTATGATGTCATCTTGCTTACATCACTGCTTGAAGGGTTATAGCGAACCACTCTATCGTGAATGATGAGACAAAACGCCTTGGTATTTACAGGGATATTTTCCTCCGTCTCGAACGTTATACGACACGTCACCATACCGTCCTTGAGAGTATCTTCCTGTCGACTGGCATCGAACACAACGATGGGAGCGTGAGACTTGAAATGGGAAGGATCGAGTAAAGGTAAAGAGGCGCTCGTTCCGTAGTACAAAGTCTGGAAATTGGCGTAGTTCTTCGTATAATTTCGAGAAGGAATCCTGTCTAAAGTTCAAGTTCATATCCTCATAAGGGTACATGTTAGAATTTAGATAGAGTTTAGCATTACGTAAATTACAATGGTCAAAAATACTTCTATCTGCTGCCGTCGTATTGTTCCGTCCGGTCTGAAGTGCGAAAACAACGTAACGAGGTTTCTCCAGCAAAGTTGACGTTTTCACGGTCCAATCATGTTGATTAGAGGTGGGCACGTTAGGGTACTCGTACAATTCCCAAGTACGGAAAGGTAGCTCGATGATCCTCCCGCTCTTGATGAAATTAAGCAGGTTGAGACGATTTTAATATCATCAGTCTTTATATGCGGTACAAGCCAAGATATTTTACTTAACTCAATCCTAGAGGGTGTTTCTGCAGCAGGAGGTGGGGCTCTTTGTAAAGCGTTGTTGTCGCCGGTGGAACGAACTAGCACCAGCTCTTGTTTCGCGCTGATCAGTATTCGGGAATAGTCTTCAACGAATCCTAGTATGAGACGTAAAGGGATGCATACGTCAAAGATGCCTGTTTCAGCATGTACGTGAACTCCTTCAAATCTCCAACCGGCGTTTGAAAAATGAGTCTGCCAACCATTCCTTATAGATAGATAGTTTTTAAGTTGGGTCGAAATACCCACATCTCTCGATTGATCAATCTCTACCCCGTTGATCTCATAGGCAATTCTTGAGAATAGATGCAGTATTCCGTTATTAACAATTCTCAAAGTGCTTCCAGGTTCTCCCGTATTCAAAAGTAGTCGGCCTTTGATATGTAACAGTGAGCGATGTGGTAGGGTGCATAACCCTTCTTGTTGGATAGATATCCTAAGCTCGTTCCCGTTAGCTAACGGACCGGGAATATACGAGGCGTAGGAATGATACTGGAAACTGGTCAAGGCTGTATCGAAAGCGGCAGACTCCCCAATGTTCAGAATATCCACAGCGTCATCCATTATTTTCGTAACGAGTAACCTAGACGTCTTAAATAGAGTTTATTGGCAGGTGTTAACGCTTTCACTGTCCTTCTCTCAATGTTTCGAGGAAGACTTCGTCGTCTTGTTTTATCTAGTACGAGTACCATCTCCAGCGAGTCGTTTCAGATGTAGACGTAGCGATATCGTCTCGTCTCTAAAGTTGACGATATCTCCTCGCTCGTCAACAAGTCGTACCGAGATAGACTCTATTACTCGCTTCGTTACCGGAAGGTAAATGATATTGTTAGGCGCTTCCACTATCTTATAGCCTGGTGGGACGGTCATGCTGAACTCGTGCAAGGTATGACTCGGTTCTCCGTTGACGTAAGTCCCGCTAGCGAGACTACATTCTATACGGATCACATTCACGTGAAGAATATTCACGGTATTGGTAGATATGTGCGTCTTCCCTGCAGGAAGTATGACTGGGTCGAACCCTAGCAAGGAAGCAAACGTACCAGGTCGGGTAAAGTCGATAGGTTTATTGCAAGTGATATAGCTCTTTAAAGTGCTAGGGTCACCGATAATCGAGAGCTTTAATTTACTCGGGACTTCCCTTCGTAAGAATCGATCCAACGCCTCAAGTTCATAGGTGCCTGGAGGGACTGTATACTCTTTACCGTCGCAAAAAAATTTATTATTACGTTCGTCAATGTTCGGTATGGAATTGAACGTGGCCAGATTGATCAGTCCGATGAACCATTCTTCTTCACGATTCTCTTCTCCGAGCAGGATATGCGGGAAGTAGTTCTCTGTCAGATTCGAACTCTGACCTGTCAGTGTAAGTGTCATAGACATATTTACTAAGTTCTAACGCCAACGTGAGTATTTAAGGAAAGCTAAACAAAGATGTCCGCATAAAACGGTCCCGTACTCTTGATACCGAGTATGATTATAGGTGATGGGTATTCCTCCGAGATATTGGACAAGTTCGAGCGGTGGCCTTAGATCACCGAAACTATCGAAGTAAACCGCCCGTTCACCGTTTTTCTTATACGCCACCCAATGCGTACCCTTACCACTATCATCGTCAAGATTGATGATGGCGTTCTCTATCTTCCAAGGAGGACCGTTAGGTAAAGCATCTCTCGCAAATACTCCTCTAAAGAAGGGGATTTTTAACTCGGTGACGTACTTGTGCAGATCCGTTTCAGTAAGGGCACGTTTAGGTAGTCATTTTAATTTCGGGTAAGGACGTAGATACATACCTTTCCCCATGGCGATAGCTTCGAGCGTACGATTATGTCTCTGAGCCTCGTTCAATTGTTTCGTATTCGCCTTAGCACTTTGTACGGCCTTGGTGATTCCTGCGGCTCCTCCGGCGACGGCTCCAAGCGCTGCGATCAAAGGTAGTATAGGTAGAATTCCTCCCTTCTTCTTACCACGTCTAGTAGTAGTAGTAGGACGCCGTTGACGACGTTGAGTTTTCTTCTTCTTCTTTAGACCTGAGCCCATCTTGACTTTAGCTTTCATCGCGTTGGTGATTGCCCACGCGGCGGCTTTCTCGCTCAACTTCGAGTCTGGCGCAAATAATCTTTTCCACGATTTCTGGATAAGTTCACGATCTGCAGTATGACGTCCTGCAAGATCTTTCACCTTGGAGTAGGCGATATCGTGTTCTTTACAGTGTCGATCTAACTCGTTTATTCCAGGATCACCCCGTTTCAATCGTTTTTTCCAACTTTGTTCCCGGTCCACAGTACTGGTATCCAGGTATATGCGCTTCAAACGGTAGATTATTGATTATCTTATCCAACAAACCTCCCCCTCTTCTTCGTCGCATGACACGTACTGATTAGCATTTATATAGGTACGTCCATTATATAGATGAAGTAGTCGTCAACATGCGGTTCGAGAAACAGACAGACTCTTTAACTGTACACAACAACGATCATGATGAAGGAGGAGCTTTACCTCAGAGACACGGTACGTTGTTACCTGATACTATCCGCTGCATCATCTGTGGACCATCGAATTGCGGTAAAACCAACGCCATGATCAGTCTGTTGGAGGAACCTAACGGGCTACGCTTCAAGAACGTGTACGTTTACTCAAAATCGTTATACCAGCCTAAGTATCAACGTTTATCGAAGGTCCTCTCACTCGTTGAAGGCATGGGCTATTTCCCTTATTCCGACAACGCGGAAATTATCCCTCCGTCCGAGGCTGAACCCGACTCTGTATTCATATTTGACGACGTCGCTTGCGATAAACAGTTTAATATACAGGCTTATTTCAGTATGGGTAGACATAAGGCCATAGACTGTTTCTATCTCTGTCAGACGTACTCGCGCATCCCGAAACAGATGTTGAGAGATAACGCTAATCTTCTCATCCTATTCAGGATGGACGATACGAACCTGAGACATGTCTACGACGATCACGTGAACACGGATATGACTTTCCAAAAATTCAAGGAGGTGTGCTCGCTGTGTTGGAAAGAAAACAAGTTCGATTTTCTCGTGTTGAGCAAAGATCATGAGATCGATAAAGGACGATATCGCTACGGGTTCGATACCTTTATCTTGCACGATTGAGGTGAACGCGCGTTCAGTACGCGATAAGACATCATGTCATCCATATCTAAATTCGGTCATAGTCTCTACAAATATAGATCTCTCATCGAGTCAGAGGGAAATCTAACTCTAAACTCTCAAGGGAATTACGACGCTAGATCGAAAAGGATCGTCAACGTCGAGTCGCCCGTCACATCTAAGGATGTCTGTAACAAGTCTTACGTCGATAGGATGGATGCGAGACATAGTAACGAGCAGATAGTCGCTCTCAACACTGCCAAGGACCTCATCAAAGGACAGATGGAATCGTTGATCGAAGATTTGGAGAACAATCGAATGAAATACGTCAACTTTGAGAAGAGTACTCGTCAAGGGGTAGAGGAGGTGCGGAAACTGTCACATCATCATGAGGATCGTCTCAACGAAAATAAAACAACGCTTGACGTTTTAGGTTCTAAGCTGCTAAGCCTAGAGGAAACTTTCGAGATACAACGAGGCATTTACAACGATTTTATAGCCGGAGGTGTACTACGCTTAAGGGGACCGGATGACAACAAGCTTTACGATGCAGACGGTTTAGTTTTGCGAAACATAGGTATGCCCTCATTACCTTCAGACGCTGCGTCTAAAGCTTATGTAGACTCTACGGTTAATCGCAGTTTCATCTACATCTACTTGGATTCGAAACCTCTGAAGAAGGATGGGAGACATTTCGAATTGACTCTAACAGGTGAACGCGGTTATAAGTTCAAGAGGGGAGGCATCGTTTCAACGATGGTCATGAACTTGAAAGATATTATTTGCTTGTTGAATCTTAAAATTATCGACGACCCTCCTTTCGAGGTGTTCAAAGATGACTCTATATCTTTCATGATAGAAACACGCTCGACGACGACGCCTCAGATTTTACACGTCGAATTAGGTTTTACTTACGTTTAGATATAATGAACCGTTTCTTCGTCGTAAGAGACATTCGCACCTTACATCATGTCGACGAAGGTCACAGAGGATATCATTAAAGCGAGTAAGATTATTAAACGAAAGTATAAGCAACTACGTGATGCCAGGCACGAATCAGAGCACGTAGCGAATGAAACGTTCAAACCTATCACGGAACCTCTAAACAAGATGGTGAAGGCGCTCGCCGAACCCGAACCCGAAGCCCCGCCTGAGAGATCTCAGAGCAACCATCTATTGGATACTTATCTTTATTCGTCTCACGCACATTCTGATAAGACATATGGGGTACGTCATGAAGGCGACTCTACCAAGCTCGGAGATACGCCTATCGTATTCGACGGGAAAGACGGAACAATACTTCTCAACAATAAGACGGTACCGTATACTCGAGGACTATTAGAATTACTCTTCAGAAGAGCACCTGCGCATTATACTAAGGATGATCTGAAAGTATACAAGTCTATGCTCGAAGAAACGAACGCGCATCGGTTGAGAAACGATCCTTACACTCGTATCAAGATGCGGGCGGGATCAAAGTATTCGTTAATCATCAAACCTATGTTTGAAGAGGAGCTCGAGGGTGAAGGTTTATACAAGATGGTGACGGGAAGAGGCGTCGATTATACCTATTGGGACGATCCTAACGAATTGGTCGATAGATTACGACTCTTGCACGCATCTACCGAGGCCGGACATTCCGCTCACCATAACGAGATCGTTTCTATCATCGAGGAATTACGCGAGGCGGGAATCATCGTATAAAGACAATCAACTCTTCGATATTTTATCATAATCATGTCCGGCGTCAAGTGGGAGATTGCGCGCGAACTTCATCGTCCGGCAAGACGACGATTCCCTCGAAGACATGTTAGCGTACGAGGCTTGAACGAGCTCCTTCAGGCCGATCTGGTAGAGATGATACCCTACTCCGGTTCTAATAAGGGATTCAAGTACCTTCTCACCGTCATCGACGTGTATTCCAAAAGGGCTTGGGCCGCACCCGTCAAGACTAAGACGGGTAAGAACGTCAGCGTCGCAATGGCTCTCCTCCTCGAAAAGGTAGGTTTACCTCGTGTACGTCACCTTCAAACGGATAACGGGTCAAAGTTTTACAACGCAGAATTCAAAACACTCATGAGGAGAAAGAGGATCAATCATTATTCTACATACAGCAACGTCAAGGCTAGTGTCGTTGAACGATTTAATCGCACTCTCAAGAACATGATGTGGAGGAGGTTCACGGCTAAAGGATCGTATCGATGGATCGATATGATCGACTCCTTACTGGACGAATAGAACCGTACTGTACACTCGACCATAAAGATGAGACCTATAGACGTCAAGGACGATAGACTTTTACATACAGTCTATAAACGTTTCAAGAGCTCAGATCCCACGCCGAACGTATTTAAAGTGGGCGATATAGTCCGTATCAGCAAGTATAAGGACGTTTTAGAAAAGGGTTATACCGCAAACTGGTCGATTGAACTGTTTAAAATACGCAAGGTGGTCGAGACTAATCCCAGGACCTTCCTACTCGAAGATATGAAAGGTAACCCTATCACGGGCGGTTTCTACGTTAAGGAACTTAGAAAGACTTCGTTTCCTGACGTCTACCTCGTGGAGAAAATAGTCAGACGTTCCGGAAATAGAGCGTACGTTAAATGGTTAGGGTTCGACTCGACACACAATTCGTGGATCGATGCGAAGGATATAGAGGAGGGGTGAGAGGGTATGTCCCTCCCTCCATCCCGAGCATATAAAGCGACCGGGAGGTAGGGAGACGCATCTCATTCGAAATGTTTAGACGGTTGGGTTATCGTCTGGAGGACATGAGTGAAATTAAGATCTCAGACAACAGCTTGGAATACTACATCGCGAGAGCCGAGAAGGGTTACAGCGAGTGTTGCGACTCTTCGGTGCACTGGCTCGGATGCCATAATCCGGGAATGTACGAGGCGAGTCAGTCCGTCGAGAACTGTTCAACATCATGTGCCGTCTACAAGCTGAAGGAAGGGGACGAGCCACAAATTCTCAGCGAAGACGCTCCCCTGCTCGATGAAGACGCTTTGTGCATCGAGCTGGATCGGATCGAGCGGGAGGAACTCGACCGCGTCAAAAGCATCTCTGAACTCGAAAAGTATCGGGCCTACAACGTTCGTCACCTGGAAGGAGACGAGGAGATCAGCGAGCCGGAGGACGAGCCGAACATCGTGACGCTGGACTATGTGGGCAAAGTGCGTCTTCCGGGCAAAAACTTTGGCGCGAGATACAGAAGTCGGTTTAACGCGTCGCAACGCGGACTGATCTATCTAGGCGACGACAAATACAAACTTTTCAAGTGGTGAAAGACTATATGTTGAAAAGACTAAGACTTTGAGAGAGAGAGAATTTTGTACTGAATATATATATGTATCAATGTAATATTAAGAATATACTAGGTTTAAAAAAACTGTTCTATTTATTTAGAGGTGAATAATACTTGTCATATCCTTGACCATCAGGGTTCGAGGTTCATAAGCTACCCTCCCTCTTTGAGAGAGAATAATACTTGTCATATCCTTGACCATCAGGGTTCGAGGTTCATAAGCTACCCTCCCTCTTTGAGAGAGAGAGAGAGAGAGAGAGAGAGAATTTTGTACTGAATAATACTTGTCATATCCTTAATTCCCAATCTTTGCTAGGACTGACCATCAAGGTTTGAGGGAGTAAGGGTTCGAGGTCCATAAGCTGCTCTACTACATCACGATGATGAGAGAGAGAGGGAGAGAAAACCCTGTTCCCCGTATGCTAGTCTCCCCCCCCCCTCTCAGCCATCCCTAGCCCTTGGGAAGTGAACCCAGGGGCTTGCATCCCAGTCGTGTCCTCTGCGCCCCCCCACCCTCCTCCGATGTGTCCCCCTAAAAAAAAATATTTTGCCCCCCTCCCCCTCCACCCAAGTCCTCCATCCACCAACCCTCTCAATTATGCTAATGAGTCACAGAACCCCAGGAAACACACCATCATGTCTCTCTAACATCACCCCCACCTCCACGGATCCCCACCTCACATCGAGGGCTCCAACCCTTCCCCCCAACCTCCCCACATGTCTATCCTGTCATCTCAGAATCCATAAAAAACAGGATTAATGGCTGTGTCGCTGAATAGCACAATCCCCCTTACTTACAACTGTTACAATAACCAGTGAAAAGTTATCTTGGATATGTGATAATCCAGGATAATTCAGTCGTAGAGAAATGGCATATAAAACCATTGATTTGCGTATACATGTTGTCATCTTTCATCATTTTTTGTCAATGTGTCTCACTAGCCCTTCGGGTTACACGAATTAGAAGTAATTACACAAAAGTGAGAGAGGTTTGAGGAAGGTTGAATTTAGATTAAGTGTACTCACATTTGGGTGGAAGGAGCGGGGAAACCTGCTTGGGGAAAAAAAATCAATCTTAGTAAACTCTACTGGGATTCTAACCCTGATATTATCGGTATTCCAGTCTATTGTTTAATTTATTTGTAGTAGATATATTTTTAATTTAACTAATTAATTACTTTTAAATTTTTGTAGTACATAGCAAAAATGTACAGTTTTATAAAACGTTTTACGTAATTTCAAGCAATAAATATAATATATATACGTATATAGGTATGAAGCTAAACACCTTTCTTCATTCATGTTTGGATGTTTGCGAATGGAGTATGGTAACAGAGCTTGAGGCATTAGCAGGAATGTGGTGACTTATTGAGTGAGAAGTACAGGGTGACCCACGGAAAAGTAGTCCGCCTCCTATATCCAGCAGGCGCCTCACTCTGAATTGGAGGAGGTCAATCCCCTTCCCCTTCCACCCATATTGTGACATGAAGAATGAGCAAGTGAATTGCTTGTCTAAAGCTTTATTGGCTCATTCTTCATGTCACAATATGAGTGGAAGGGAAATTACCTCCTCCAATTCAGAGTGAGGCGCCTGCTGGATATAGGAAGCGGGATACTTTTCCGTGGGTCACCCTGTACTTCCTTACGAGATAGAGGTATAATATAGAATGTACATAGAAAAGATAAGTAAATGCCAGTTTTTCTGACCCTTCACCACTTGACCGCCACCCCTCAATTCTTGTATTTCAAAAAAGTACACTCACCGAGACACTCTTATCTGCTGGAGGCGGTTCTGCTGGGGAAGAGAGCTGTTGGAGCCACACCTCTTCCAGGACACCTCGTTCCTGGTGTCAGGCAGATTGATGTGACCTGCATACAAAGGTTAGTCAAAGTTTTGTTTTAAAATGTAATAAAGACTTAGAAACCTAAGTTTCAAAACATATTCCACCTTTATTTAACCTTGGACAACAAACAGAACATATAAATAAGATTTTTTTTAAATAATTCAAATACAATGCTTTGCCGTCAACAATGATATTTCACTATTTTGTTAGTGTTATTTCATAGGTATTGAAAATATAAATTACGCATAATTAGATGAAAAGTCTAGCCTAATTTTCCTACAAATGACCTTCCGAAATACTTTTTTCTACGCAGAATAGTAGAATCTGGTAGGTAAAAAGTCTTCTAGATGGTTATTCGTAATTAAATTGGGCCATAGTTTTATTAATTTTAGTAACAGCTGCCGGTTACTGTTTTTCTCATACCAGAGTCCAACTTTACTTGTTGAAATACATTTGTATTGTTCAGTTTTATGAGCCAAGTATTTCGTTTTATCAGTAGATATATTTATTTATTTTTACATAGAAAGCTTCGTTTTACCGGATCTATTTGATAATGTTTAGTTTTTGGTATTTTATATAATAATAGAAAAAGTACAACAGATAGGCATTTTGAATCAATTTTTAAATTTTAATATTTAGTTTTTATTTTATTTGTCAACGCGTTTCCACCCGTTCAGTTTATATGCATATGAGTTTATTATGCGTATGTGTTAGGTATGAGGACGTTTGAATTCGGTGGAAATGTAGCTACATTAGCGTAGAAGCACAGGGGGGAATCATTTAGTAAAAAAAAAAACACCTTCCGTATATACGAACGGGATTCACGCCTCGATATCCTCGTTATCGGCAATAGAGAATATTGCCCGAGTGACGCCTTAGACCACTCGACCACCGGAGTGGGTATTTAGTTTCTAATCTGTCTAATTTGTATATTATGTATAACTAATGAAGACTAACTTAAGATTATTTATCATTGGTATGTTTAACAGGGATTAGAGATGAATAAGGAAGTTTGGAGAAAAGTGAAAGTAATCCCCAGTCCAGCCAACCTAGATTTGAACCTTGACTTCATCAAAGGCAATACAGCATATTGCGAGCTTGACAAGCTAGAACACGTGGCCACTAGTGGTAAAAATTTCCATTGATTAATTATACTTGTAGACAGTCCCTAATACGTGAAAAAAATATTCCTTAAACCCTGACAAGCTGGTCTTGATTTCAAATAATCCAGTCCCAGTTTACAATCTCGTGTTATTACTTCATTCCCTGAGGGCGCGCCATAAATAGGATTGTAATAATATTGCCACTTCACACGCTCGTGTCTTTGTAGGAAGAGTGGCACAAGGCAACTTTGCATACAAATATTTGTATGGATGTATTTTACAGTACCAAGACATTCTTTTTTACTTTCTCGTATAAAGAGAAATATTATTGTTGTTGTTGTGAACATTTGTTTACCTAGAGAATAGAAATATTCCTTACGTTTTATGTGCCGCTGAACCCAATATTTAGAGTGGATTTGATTCACTTGTTATAGCTTTTCAAATAGTGTAAATATTGTAGGGACAAAAGGAATAAACTTATTGTGAACCGTAAAGTTAAATAATGTATTCTTAGTTTAATTTAAACACAACACACTTAGAACGATAGTGTGCCACTGTTGGCAGCATAAGAATGTTTTTTTTGAATCTATAATTTTACAAACTCTAAGAAATTATAAAACATATTCTAAAACAATATGCTCAAACACATGTCTTACTACTCGTCCAAGTTTTAAGCTTACTCATTTTAAATACGTTGAATCGGGTAAGGACGAGGAAGGTAGAATTTAAAGGAAACTTATACTAATTTGCGTGCCAATAGAGTAGGAAGCCTTTTAGGAAAACCACCATAACCTAAGCAATCCTAGAAGGGGAAGGGGAGACCCTCTTCGAGCCCATAATTGTATATTTTTAATATGCATCCATTTACGATATTTGAATCTAAATGAACTTGACGTTCATATGGTTGTCTACTAAACTCTTATTTATTTCTTAAAGTTGATTTTCATGTTCCATATTTTGTAAACCGTTTGTCAGATATTGCAGTTATTTATGAGTGGTGATATAATCCAAACCCCCTTTTCCCTACTTCATTTTAGGCTCCCTTCGGCATACAATTTGTTGCATACGTATATATGCTCTATAAGTGGCAACACACTTGGCAGTTAAGAGTGGTATCATTGAATGTTATTAAGAAATAAACAGGTACATTTTACCTAAACAAGAGGTTAAGACAATTACTGTGGTGTGCACAGACAATATTGTGAAACAAATAGCGGGTCACTCACAATCCAAATGTTTATGAGTTTTTCACTATCCTTTTACTAAATTTAAAGTTAAATGTTTTTCCTTATTTTTTTGTTCAATTTTAATAGTATTAATAATTATATTATTATTATTATTATTATCACCGCGTCTTACTACCCGTTCGGGTTATACGCACTTACGCTAATGTGTAATGGTAGGGTTGTAACGTTGATTGACATCAACATTACAAGCATGAAGGATATACTGGCGAATGAACACTATTTCAACAACACCGAAGAATAAACAATATTGTACTCACCAAGAAGTGCCCCGTTTCTCGGCTAGTGTGTCTCGACTCTCGTTAATCAACTTCCCTGTTCGCGAGCACTTTTTTCTGCACCGAGTGTGAAATAAAGACTAAACGAGTGAAAGGTGTGGCACATTGAGCGTGAGGTCGCCCGTTGCATCATGGGAATAACCTCGTGATAGACACGTGATGTTCTACGCGCCCCTCCAATGATCTAGTTGTTTCCTTTGGTGACTTACAACCCCTTCCCTCTGTTCCGTGTGATTGTTCTTTGATGTTCTTTTGTTTCCCCTATGTTCCCCTCCCCTCAGAGAATAACGGTTTATATACGGGTTCTGTTTGTGTTGTAAACTCACTTCTTGAATCAACCGTGTCGCTAGACACTTGCTCTAGGATGGGATTTTTCCCAAGGTATATACAAAATTAATTGTGGGCTTACTCTCTGTTATTTTGGGTTAAATCACTATTTTTTTGTAAACATGATGAATTACGTAGCCCAACGTGTCGTAATATATTTTATTACAGGTTAAATGTATTATTGGGAGTTTTTGCCCTTCCGGCGTGGTAAATAATGGTTAAAACCATGAGGGACATTATCTCTTTGTATTTTTTTGATCTTACATCTTTTAAGGCATAATGCCTGGATAATATGGGAAATGTTTATAGCCCTTAAGGCTAAATATTGTTTGTACTTATTTTTTATGGCTAAGTCCATGATTTACTATCTCCTTTTAAAAGATAGATTTTGGTTGCCATAAATAGTTGTGTTTTAAATTGAATTTTCTAAGTCATATGATTCAATCCGATTTTGAAACGCGGATTGTTGGCCTGTGGCAGCTAGTTGTTGTCATTATACTGAGGATTGCCGCGGAGACCCATAGAGAAGTTATTATATTAATCTTGGAAATAATTGTTAGGACAAATGTTGTTATGGCAACGGTACAACAGTATTATCATGGGCATAACCCTGTTTTTCATATATCTATATAAATATATATATTTTTATTTGTTACCTATATTCATATATATATATATATATATATATATATATATATATCTATTGTTATATTTTTCAAATAAATATTTATTTACTTCACATGCGATCTTTAATTTACTATTGCGGGTAAAAAAGTCATTGTCTTTACTCTAAGGATCTCGCCTCTTTTCCCCCCTTGACTGATAGTACAAAATAACGGGTGATGGTTGGGGAGGCTTCACGACAGCAAATTGTTGTATAGGTCAGACTGAAGACCTATTTGCATTTATGTGGTCCTACTGCTCTTCTGCAATTAATCATTTGCTATTTTTTTTTAAGGCCCCCTTTATATGTATATGTGTGCCTGTCCTTGTCCATTAGAGGAGAAGGAGGGCGGTACAGGGTGATTGTGAGATGAAATGGAGGACCTACAGTTTAACGTGGAATCCGAACCACGGTGGAGGCCTGGCATTCCACACATTCACAAGATGTCTTGTCAGAGGTGAAGAAAGGGTTTGGAAATCAGATAAATCTGTGCCGGGACCGAGGATTGAACCCCGGCCGCCAGCACAGAAGTCTGACACCTTACCCCTAGACCACCAGGTCACCGTATTAATAATTAAAATTGTCAAAAACTGAAACAAATTATATTAATTATGATTAAATAGATATATAAATAAGAGGTGGGGCTCCTTGTACTTGGTTAAGATTGAGGTATTTAGTCATTTTTGAATAATTTTTGCCCTTAACAGTGGCACGTGAACAGAAGTGAACATCTTGTCTGGTTTGCTGGTGACAAGGAGGACCAATTTTGATTCAAATGTGGACATAACTATAATATTTTTGAAAGTGTTTTTAGAAACCTACATCGAGAAAGCAGCTCCCCTCTAGTTTTTTAAGATATTCCTTCTTTTTTAACTATTATATTTTTCATTTTTTTTAAAAACAAAAAATGATCATCTCAAATAAAAGCATGGAGTGGACATTTAGTGCTCATCAATCTAAGAATAAAAATATTTGACAAAAAAAAACGCAATTAAAATAGGAATTAACAGTTATTGAAGGGAACATTATTTTAAAACTACCCTTAGCCTGAACATAAAGTGAAGTGCAGAATTGAAGGAAATTGGGTCATGGATTAGTGACTTATCGGTCATAAATAAATACACACACAAGTATTGTAGCCAAGGGTCGAACGGTAGGTAGCAAACCAACTTGATCTCACAAGTCTTGGTGGTCTCACTTTCCACGTGCGTTGCATGCGCAGTACAAAGTTCCCAAAAGGTTTTGTATTCAGTCGTGTTCGTTGAAACGCTTTACCTAGTGTTCAATTTTGAGAGTGCCAAGAGTAAATTTCCATTGTATGTATTGGCTGTTTCATTTATTTATTTTTTTGCTTATTTTTATTGTCAACTGTTATAATTGGCAACACTGGATATATGTCTAAAATAACACTAATTAAATAGTAAAAGTTTATCAAATTTGGCAGTAAGAATTTAGGTTTGTATTTTCTAAATGGCTCTACCTATGAACATTAATTAGGTTGTGCCCCGCTTCGCCAATGGTCGACTTGATAAATTAATTTTAAATTAAATTCCTTAACCACACGTTAGGTCAATATATACAGCTTTCAGCTTATACTGTTGTAAGAGTCTAGTGCTCGACGAACTATAGGATATCTATGATAAGTAAAATTTAGGAAATGTTATCATAAAATATTCATTCAACAAACCATATTATCTGCAAGACCATAACATGTTGTTTGGCAACTAAAACCTTCATAACAAACCATTTTTAAAAATCACTTTTTTTCTTTTAACCGTTTGTATATTATTGAAATATGGACTAATGAAAATAACCGTTTAAATGATGTTTTTTTAAAGTGGCATCTATTATTCATTTAAAAATTATGTTCAAACAAAAGTGTCTAAAATGCTGCGTTCTCTTCATTAATTAAGATGGCGAACCTGCCAAAAGAAGGGAAGTTGCTGACGTCATACAAACCCATCTCTAATTGTGTTCATGCGCAGTTAACAAAATAAAAACGTTTTATATTGAAACTATATTTTGGATGGATCTTTCTCTAAGTTATAAAAACATTATTTATTTTTGTAGCCAGTTATAATAATATAATACAAGTGTGAACAGTATAATTTTAATTTAGTATTTCATGTACTATATATAATATATCTTGTTGCCACATTGCAAAAACAAAAAACATAATATTTTTATAAGTATATTTGGTTCTTACAATAAGTTACGTTTGATAGCACTTTTTATTGATAATATTGTGTAACTAAGCAGAACTTTCTACTAGCTATCACCACCTCTCTTACCAGTCACCGTAGATGCCCTATATAATTATTATATTCGTCCAACGGTTGAGCGGTTCTAAGAAACCGCAATCAAATTAACTGCCCACTCGTCACATTCATTCAAAGAAAGTATTTTGACGCAAGCTTTCTTCCCCACACTGCATGACATCAATTTCCTTGAATTTCCAATTTCCTGTATTTCAGATTTTTCACATTCCCCTGAGAGTTTTCCAATAATTTGTGTTTTATTTCAGTTTATACGTCCCAAAAAGATATCACAAATACAAACTAATATAATTGTTAAAAAAAATTGTCCAAGCCCAAACACATTTTAATTTCTTAGGACTTTCTGGGTTTGTGCTAAAGTAGAAGCTAATGCATACATTTTATTTGTAGGAGTAAGATAATTTTAAAAAGGTTTAATAGTTTAAAAACGCTCCAGCGGGTACGTGTATCAAGGCATTAGTCTGATCTTGTTTGACTTTTAGAAAGCGGAGACCAATTCCGGTAGGATTCACTCGGATAGTTTTTTCTCAATTTTTTTTCCCTTCTGCCTTCACGAAAATTAGGATAAACCCTCCTAAATTATAAATTTGTCATCTCTATCCCCAATAATGCCCCAAAAGGGCAGTATGATGCGAAGCGCGGAAAACAATTGTTTAAGTCGGTATCGAGTCTGTTTATTTAAGAATCTTTTAGTTTCATTATTAAATTTAACATTAACGTTGTTAACAACTTAATCTAAGGGGCCGTTCTTATATTAAGCAAGGCTTTTTTATCGTGATTTTTTAACACCCCCACTTCCTCCGCGTAAGGAATCGTGAGACATTACGTCACTGCCCCACCCCCTCTATCATACGTAATTTCTTACGATTTGGTAAAAAAAATTATTTTAAAACCTAAGGATTGGTAACATATCAAGTTATAGAAAATTTTAGAATACTTTAATTAATTAATTAATCTTCATGGCACAATTTTATAAATGCTAGATTAAGTATAATAGACTTTTTATTAAATTTAGCTAAAAGATTAAAATCATTAGTATCGAGATGCATTATTATTATTATTATCACCGCGTCTTACTACCCGTTAGGGCTATACGCACTTAGGCTAGTGTGTAAATGGTAGGGTGATTGTGAGATGAAATGGAGGACCCACAGTGGTATCCGAACCACGGTGGAGGCCAGGCATTCCACACATTCACAACTTGTGTTTAACACACGTCTTGTCAGAGGTGAATGATTCCCTCAGACATTTCAGCAATACGTTGGGGTCGGCCAATCATGTCAGACAGTGGCATTTTTGAAATTTGTTCTTTAGATTATTTTATTAAATCCTGTTTCAACAATAACCTCCCAAGCTAGCCCAATTATATTTTTTCCAATAGCATGTGATTTTTTGTTTTTTTGCGATCAATTCAGCAATTTTGAGTTACGTTTTAGGTGCACTAACTAAAACTTCAACCTTTTTTTTAAATTTTAACTGTGCCTTTTGTCGGAATTTTAAAAGACGTTTAAAATAATATAATGATGGTTTTTGGTATTCAACGGGATGTCTGATGGTTAGATGCCATACCATTTTGTTCGAAACCATTATTTCATTACTCAGGCCTTCTCCACAAAAGATCCAGATCATAATATTAATTCCAAGTGTAACCAAAAACTAAATAGCTATCTAATCGTTATATTGTTACAAGACTATATGGGGATTAAAATTAGAACTAGTAATATATCTATCATGAGATGGTTTGTTAAATTAAGACCTTAGGAAATAAAGGCGGCACACTTCCAGAATTTCACGGCACACCGGTTGGAAGGAAGCCACAACTTTAATTTAATAAAATTAGATTTAACTCATCGTGAGAATCTAAATAATATGCAAGTGAAATTTTATAGTTATTAATATAATATTTATTTTTATAACAAAAAAAAATAGTTTGTTTCACCATTAACATTGGTTAGAAACTCTTACATGAAATTTATTTTAATCTCTCCTCTTCTCATAAGTAAAATACTGAGTCACCTCTCCTCCAGAAAAAATCTTACGTCATTTAAGGACTGCCTTAGGGGTAAAAATGACGAGCGTGGTTTAGAGAACGGGAACTGTATTATAATGAAGAGATGAAGTCACCCAACCCCTCCAGTGTACCCTTTCAGAATTTGTACCTCCCCGTCACCTGCCATTATTGGCCGGCTTCTTGGTATAGACGTCTCGGGTTCGATTCCAAGCGGTGCCAGAGGTATTTTTTCCTAAGGGGAGTTGTTCCTATGGTTGTCATGGTCTAGTTAATTAAACTCAACTTAGGTTTAATACATCTACTGACACCTCATAATCATAGCCACACCTTGGCCTGGTGTCTCAACCTCAGAAGACGGTTACATATCCGCCACTGCCAGGAGAAGGCCAGGAATGTCTAGCCGACAAACCCTATTGGCATGTAATATATTTTCTTAAAGCTGCAATTTATTCTTTTGGGAGTTTTACACAGCGTGTTCCACGCCAGTGGGCACACAGTATGAGAGTCAGGATCTTTACCCAGTGTACTTAAGTTTTTGTTTTCCCTAAAAGATCTCCCACCCTCCCTTCAAGCAAATACGGGCACGTTTCCTCTAAATTCTACCATACTCGTCTCTACCACACTAACGTAATATTTAACATGTAGGGCCACGCGTGCTACCCTTATGGGTTGTGAGACGCGGTGGAAAAAATAAAGTTACTATGCGGCTGGCTAAATTTAAGCGTTCCTAATAGTTTCCCAGCACTGCCGAAACTAAATCATTGTACACTTGGTTTTCATACCTTTCAATGAATGGCATAGCAATGGTCTGTGGTCTGGTTTTTATCTTTCCTTTAACTAAATCAGAATAAGTAGCCAGTGACCAATACAATGACACCTTAATGTTTAAACAAAATTTTTATGGCGGAAGGTTTTATTTAGAGTGATTTTTAACACGTATATAAGCGACGTCAGCCACGTGTCATGAATACCTGAGAAATGGTCAGGATCAATGAGGCATCATGCTTGAGTAGGGCTGCCAAATATTTCTCATATAATTCCAGGACACTTAATACGAAGCTGTAGTAGGGCTAGAATAAACTTAAATATAGAGTGGCACAGGTTAACTGTTAACGTGCGCTATCTCCGTTATTTGGCCTATTAAGTAGGGATGGACATCAAAGGAAAAACGTCGATTTTTTTTTATCAATACAGGTGTTTTTGATTATTTTTTTTTCAATAAATCAAGTAACTATATCTGAAGCACATTTATAATCAATAAATCAAAAACTTAAATTTAAATTCAAACAAATTAATTATGATGATAAAATAATACATACTTATCAAATTAGAAAAAAATGAAAATTATAATAACCACAAGCCATCGTCCACTGTTTGTAAAATCCCTCATTTCGAAGCCTTCTTTCTTTACAAACAGTTTATTGTCTTTGTGACAGTTTGTCTTTCTTCATCCACTAGCAAATACTGGCAGGAATCAACATCGAACATTGGTGTTTTCAAAACAATATTTAACGTTTGATGTTCATGCCACCGATATATATGTGTGTGTGTGGTGTTTTTTTTTCGATGCCACGGGTGTCAGCTTTGACCACCCACCTTTCACCCCCGCTTAAATATGATCTTCAGTGACAGTTTAGTTGATTTAAAAAACAAAATACAATGTTTTATTTGTTATATAGAATCAATATTTTACAAGTAATAAATGATCTTTCTAATTGATGTTATCATTTCGGTAGGGGCATCGATGATTTATTTTCCATCCGAAAACATCCCTACTAACAGGTTAGCCAATAAGAACTCTAGTTTCGATGTATGTACTGTACATTATATTTATAACTAGCTTTTACCCGTCGCGGCTTCGCCCCCAATAATTGATAAAATCTTTTATTTTAAATAAACTGTTTTAGTCATAAATCAAACTTTATTTTTTTCAAATATCTTTGAGTTTTTCTCAGTTCTAGCTGTAAATAATTTTGCCGTATTTTAATTTTCACTTTTAAATATTTTGTAATAAAAGAAATATATATTATTTAAATTATCAATTATAAATTGTTTATTTTTTATTTTTACCGTCATAATTAGTATGATAAATAAATAAATGAAATAATATTTTTTTCGAAATATATAGCTAAAAAAATCACATATTTATTTTTTATTAGTATGAAACTACGTCACACTAATTACTATTTACTTTAATTACAAAATATTAAATCACAAATTCTTAAATAACATCATTTCAATCACATTATAATCATATATTTATTATTATTTAAAATCAAAGGTTGGGAATAGTCCTACATGTTATTCCAGGACATGTTCTACCAACGTACAAAGTTTCATTCGAATCCGTTCAGCTGTTTTGGCGTGATTGAGCAACAAACATCCAAACACACAAACTTTCGCATTTATAATATTAGTAAGATATTTGTTGATCGATAATTTTCAACAGTCAATGTTCTTTAGCGACATCCAAGGCACACACGTCATTGATCATCAAACATCGATGGCACGAACATCGAACCGTCAAGTTCGATGGTTGTAAATCATTGCCCAATAAACGTCGATGTTAAAAACATAGATTTTTGAAAACATCGATGTTCGATGTCCATCCCTATAATTAAGATAAAAAAAACTCAAAAAAGTATTCTACTAGGTTACCTTATGCATTATATTATGTATATAGGTATATGATAGTAGATATAATATATATATTTAATTTTTAGTGTTGTCGAATAAAGGGCCAATTTCATTTTGTCTTTGTTTGTCCTCTTAATCTGAAAGTTATACTCAAAATGTATTAATAAATAAACATATGCATATTTCGTGTGTTTTGAATCAAATTAATTTAATAAAAAATAATAAGTGTTTGAATATATGTCCTGTATATCTAACTAGCCCCCTTCCCCGTAAAAAAATATTGTAAAGAATCCTGTAAAACAAAGCTTCAAATCATCCATCATGTCAATTTAAAAACAAAACTATTTTTTACTTTTTTTTAAATACAGTCCTACCATCACTGTATACCCCCCTCCCTCTTTTTATCCTCCCTCCTATTTTCATCTCATTCCTCTATAATTTTGTTTGCTCTAGGCGCGAAAGGAATTGTGCATACACCAATCAAACAAATTGTTAAAATCAAATTAATTTTTCAGCTTCCTCCACTTTCGTTTACTCCCCTAGTTTCCCCAAATTTTATTTTAATATATATATATATATATATATATATATATATATATATATATATATATATATATTTGCGTTCCTCGTCACTATATCTATTTCTCTTTTTTCTCCGCCCCCCCCCCCTCCCCCTCCCCTTCACCAACTCCACTTTCCCTTCAACGACATTTTTTTCCAACGACTCTATAATATACTATCAACATTTTTATGAGGAATAAATTAAATTGTCCAAATAAAATATAGCCTATGTTACTCGCTGATAATGTAGCTTTATATTGGTGAAAGAATTTTAAAATCGGTCCAGTAGTTTTTGAGTTTATCCTTTACAAAAAAAAAATCAAGTCTTTCCTCTTTATAATATATAGTATAGTCAATCTATATACAATTATATGACCATTAGTGCAGTGTACATAAGTGTAGAGGGACGCATCAAGAAAAGTCTTAATTTCCGGGACAATGTGTCCCGCGTATGGTTCAATCGGAACAGGACAGTGGTAGACTGTTGTTAACCCATGTTTGAAACGAAGGCCAACCATCTTATAAGATAAATTGGCTCAAATGCCATTGGATAATTAAGTTTAGTCATCACGTACGTGAAGACAGCCCAAGTGTAAATCTGATTATACTATAAATGCAGACAGTCCCTGACGCTAAAGAATTCCATCAATGGCTGCTCAAATAAAAGAATCACGATTTGAAGTTCTACTAATCTATGTAGATGAAGTGTTTGTTACCAGAGCAATCAGTTCGTTAGAGCCCACCCAACACTATCTAAGGAGGTAGTAAGTAGTAAGACCACCCTCCCCACTCCTTCATCTGGCGAGAGGTGCTGGGTTTACAAGAGAAAAAAAATTTTAATGGACAAACAAAGCTGGATAAATTCCTGGAAACTATTATAACAGCAGCAATGAGCTTTTTCAGTATTGAAAAGATGTAGGCTAATAAAAACTAGTACTACAGATGGCAGAGAGAGCTTAGGGTACGGCCAGACTGAGCGCGCGAGCGAGCGAGCGAGCGACTAAAATATAAAATAGAACACATTGGTTGTAATGGGGTGGGCCACACTGGAGCGAGCGAGCGAGCGAGCGCGCGAGCGACTGAGCGCGCGCGCTTGAAAGATAGAACTGGTTCTATTTTTCAAGCGCGCGCGCTCGACCCGGTACAGTCTAGTTTACAGGCGCTAGGCAATATTATTGTATGTTGGTTCATTGAGTGCTGGGGAAACTTCTCATTTTGACATGATATTTGACTTTTTTCTATCAGTGATAGGTTTAACACACTTGCTATTAATGGCCCGGTGACCTGGCGGTCTAGGGGTAAGGTGTCAGACTTCTGTGCCGGCGGCCGGGGTTCAATCCTCGGTCCCGGCACAGATTTATCTGATTTACAAACCCTTCCTTCACCTCTGACAAGACGTGTATTAATCACATCTTGTGAATGTGGGGAAAGCCAGGCCTCCACCGTGGTTCGGATTCCACGTTATACTGTAGGTCCTTCATTTCATCTCACAATCACCCTACCATTACACATTAGCGTAAGTGCATATAACCCGAACGGGAAGTAAGATGCGGTGTTAATAATAATAATAATAATAATAATAATAATAATAATAATAATATAATAATGGCCTAATTTAATTGGTAAGACCATAAATAATATAATGTATATATGTAAACCCGATATGTTAAAATACTTCAATATTATAATCAAAGTAGGCCTTTACAAATAAGAATCACCATTAGTTTGGAGAGAGTATGAAAAAACCACAACAATAAATAAGTTTTAAAAATCACCTTCAGTTCACTGGGCCAAGATTCGAACCTTTGCCTCCTAGTCAAAAGTTATCGAGTGCAACGCACCATTCTGCCACTGGTGCGGCAAATCTGATTTTAAAACACTTCAGTACAGTACCATACGCATTTCTCAATTTATTAATTGGATGCACTTCTATTTTTTTCTTTTTTATAAATACACAATATTTTCTGTAAGAATTTTCGAGGATCAGAGATGTACTAAGTGTGTTTGACAGAGACATCTTCTCTAACTAGGGGGGAGGGGGGACGGTGACCTGGTGGTCTAGGGGTAAGGTGTCAGACTTCTGTGCTGGCAGCCGGGGTTCAATCCTCGGTCCCGGCACAGATTTATCTTATTTCCAAACCCTTCCTTCACCTCTGACAAGACATCTTGTGAATGTAGGGAATGCCAGGCCACCACCGTGGTTCGGATTCCACGTTAAACTGTAGGTCCTTCATTTCATCTCACAATAACCCTACCATTACACATTAGCGTAAGTGCGTATAACCCGAACGGGTAGTAAGACGCGGTGCTAATAATAATCTAACTAGGGTCCGCTAATTACGCGCTCGCTCGCTCGCGCGCTCGCCAGTTTGGCCACCCAGTCGCTTGCGCGCTCGCTCGCACGCTTGGCAGTCTGGCCGAACCCTAGTGGCAAGGTCCTAAGGTTGACACAAATGGATGGAATGCGTTTGTAAAAGCACCAAGTGATTGATTAGATTTTCATGAAAAATGGCATTTCAATTCGATCTTGATAAAATAATGTTGGCAAAAATTCACTCTTAAAGGTATAGAATAGAAATCTGACTTTTTATTTTATTTAATTTATCTTAACCCGCATCGGTGGGTATGCGGTCTAAACGTCAAACTCGTATAGTCTGGTTTGCCAACCATGGGAAGGAGAAGCTTGAATTCCGGCCGGGTAGATTAAGGCTTTATTTTTCCAAAATTATATCCCATTGTTGCTCCACAAAACGGGAGTATATTTTCCTCATCTACACATACCGTAAATAATTAAAATATCGGATAGACTGTATCGGATATAAATACGCGGCAAACGAAAAAAAAAAGTCACAAAACATACAGGCCTAAATGGACGCACGCTAATAGTTCCTACATAGATGCAGTTTGTAAGACCCAGCACCATTCAAAAATATATTATTATTATTATTATTATTATTATTATTATTATTATTATTATTATTAGCACCGCGTCTTACTACCCATTCGGGTTATACGCACTTACGCTAATGTGTAATGGTAGGGTGATTGTGAGATGAAATGAAGGACCTACAGTTTAACGTGGAATCCGAACCACGGTGGAGGCCTGGCATTCCCCACATTCACAAGATGTCTTGTCAGAGGTGAAGGAAGGGTTTGGTAATCAGATAAATCTGTGCCAGGACCGAGGATTGAACCCCGGCCGCCAGCACAGAAGTCTGACACCTTACCCCTAGACCACCAGGTCACATTCACAAATATAATTAACTAAGATAAGCCCCATATTATTAAATTACGCAATCAAATAAAAACGTGCGTAAAACTGCTAGTAGCTCCTTTTCTACACAAATATTTTATTCAGGCTGTTCTAATCTTTAGACTGTAAGGCAATAGCATAGGAAGTAAATTTTTCTAAGGGGGGAGGGGGGGTGTCTAGAATATTTTACTTTATATTTAATTATTAAAAGCTTCAAATACAAGTACATATAAGCCCCCTTTAAAGGGGCCCACCAAATTCCAGGGAGGGTCCGGACCCCTTACCCCCTGCTTTCTATGCCCTTGATGGAACGGGGGACAATATTTTACAATTTTTTTTTAAGTTTAGCATAAATAAAATAATGCTATTAGATTAATTTAGATTTTTCCCCCATATAGTAATATCGACAGTGTTTGAATTTTTTTCATGCATATTGTGGAATTTGCTGGGACACTTTCTTTAACGAAGATAAAAAGTTCAGCAAAATGCAGGATGCCCATGGCAGGTATTCAAGAATTGTTGATAGTATGTACTATGTAGAGAAAACTAAGTTAAATGTATTTACTGAAGTAATAGGCAAAATAGCAACAACAACAAATTATTATTTTGTTGTGAAAGCTCGCATTCCCTTCTAACCTTCATCTAACCAATTTCCTTAAATGAAAATAAGATTTTTTTAAATCCCAGCGTCTTACTACCCTTTCGGCTTAAGTACTAATTACGCTAGTGATTTTAGGAGCAGGGAAGATTATAGTTACAGGATGTGTACCTGCATTAATGTGTATTAAGAGTGGACGACTAAGTTGAAAAAAAACCTTTAGTATACCCAACCAATATTCGAACCTCGATCTCCCCGTCTTCAGCAGTCTAGTCTACTGCAAAAGCGACGTCTTAGAACATGCAGCCACCGAAATGGGTAAAATAAGATATTTCTAATTTAAAAGTATAGTATGCTATTTGAGCTTTTTAATAAGGTAATACTTTTTTAAATAAAACTGTTATTAAATATGATTAAAAGAAGAGACTATTTTAAAGTATTGTGTGACAAGGCCACTGGGTATTCCCTACCTACTTACATTGTTTACTTCGACTATCAACTCAGTGGAAATAGGTTACACGCCAACATAAGACTACAGCTGGCAAGAGATTATAACCAGGGAGGCGTCTCATTATCCTGCATGACGAGACATTATATTCACTCTTACAAAGAATAAAGTGGAGGTTTCAACCTTTTGTCGCGTGAAAGCACCACTGGAGCCTCCAACGCATGAGATGAACCTTCCCAGTCTATCGTGATACAAAGTGGCTCTGAGTTTCCACAAAAACCAGTTTTCATCACTTTTTACTTTTTTAACGGCCGTTTCACCAACTTCACACAGCTATTCATGACACGATTAAATGTCTGCTTAAATATTAGATTACATTACTCCCCCTCAAAATAAGATCGATCATCAATGAGAATGGAAAAAATTCTGTGATTTTTCAGATTTACTAATATCTTAGTAATTTAATAAAAGGAAAAAACACACACATAACGGTTTCCAACATATATATTCATATATGCATTTATAAGACAATATTTAACTTATTCCTATTTTAATCTTGTGGAACAATATTCATGCAGCCAACTTTTTTGATTGTTGAATCAAATAGCCAAAGCTATTTATTATCTATGCCTTTAGTGAGGATTACTCCATCTAGATATCATTTTCTGAAAATTGAAAAATGACATCTTGACACGGGAATCAAACCCGGGACCTTTGGCTTAGTACGCGAATGCTCTTACCACTGAGCTATCCAGGATTCATCCCACTATCAGGGTCATTCTTCACTCATATTTTAAGGCAGAGTCTATGATGGATGTGTAGAAATTGGCGGCTACAAATGTGTGATTTATTAAGATAACGAGCTAGATAATAGCTTTGGCTATTTGATTCATTAATATGCGATCCCGTACAATTATAACAACTGTACAAATGGCAGCAATAAGCCAACTACCGAGTCTAAGATGGCTGCGTTGTCTGATAGCTCGTGATCTTAATGAAATCACACATTTGTAGCGGACGATTTCCACACATCCGACATAGACTCTGCCTTAATATGAGTGAGAATGACCCTGGGCATGGGAAGAACCCTGGATAGCTCAGTGGTAAGAGCATTGGAGTACTAATTCAAAGGTCCTGGGTTCGATTCCCGTGTCCAACTGTCATTTTTCAATTTTCAGAAAAATTGTTGATTGTATTTTAACTTCTCGTCAACATATCTCGGTGGCCGCATGGTCTAAAGAGTCACTTACCAAATAGACTAGACCAAGGGTTCTTAAAGTGGGGTCCACGCGCCCCTAAAGGATCCGTGGGTAAGCTTCAGGGGGTCCGTGAACCGAAGACAAAAAATTACAAATTTTAGATCAAAGCTTGGATCAATCACAAAGTTTCCTGTTTCTTCAAAAAGTAGAGTATTCATCACTTGGTGGCATCAAACTTAAAAAAATAAAAATAGTTTTAATGTCAAAGATGACATGCGCGTTGTACAGGTGAAAACTACTCCACAATTTCAACTTCTTATCCAAGAAAAAAACCAGCACCCTCTTTACTTATGAACAGTTACTTAAGCAAACTTTGAAGTTACACACTTTGAATTTATTTAACTTTTCTAAATGAAATTTCCATTAATTTTTGCATGAAAAGGAAAAGTGAGAGACATAATTCATTGTAAAGATTGTTTTTATATTATATGCTCATGTGAATGTAATAAATTTACAATGAAGCAAAGTAAACTTGAAAATTGCGCTATAATTATATAAAACCAATAAAAATTTGTAATTTTTTTAAACTTCTATTTTTTGTTAAAAAAATAAAAAAAACTTTTTTTCATTCAATTTTATTAGCGGTTGCACATCTTCAAGTCATCGGATTGCTATTCAAGTCCTCATTTGTAGATTTTGACCAATAAAAAAGGTAAATACGGGGTCCAAAAGGTTCGACACTTTCGTATAAAATATTTTGACTTCCAGCTAAACTTTTGAAATTTTATATCAAAGATAAAAATATCTACTTCCGGTTTAAAAAATTTAAATTTTACAAGCGGGTGCACATCTTAAGGTCGTTGCATTGCTATTAAAGTTCCCATTTTTAAATTTTGACTATTAAAAAGGTCGATATTGAGTTTACAGGGGAGACATCATTGTACTAAAGAAATAGATAGCAAGGAAAATTTTCTGAATGTGTATTTACGTCAATTTTTATGGGACGGGGGTCAATGGCCTTTGTCAGATTCTCATAGGGGTTCGTGACCCATAAAAGATTAAGAACCACTGGTCTAGACTGTCAATGACATGGAAATTAAGGTTCAAATCCCGGTAGGATGTACCGAGGGAAGTTCTCCTTAAATGGTTTTCTATTCTCCCTCCACACCAATGCGGATACACTTCCTCTAAATTCAACTTAACTCATCCCTAACTAATTAACGTAATAATACATTTGCGTATGTAGGGATTATATCCTGAAGAGGTAGTAAGACGCGATGATGGTAATAATAATAGTAATAACTATAATAACTGCCCATCCGGGATGTATGCCTACGCATTTCAACTAAGCCAAAAGGGAAGGGATGGTAGAATTTAGAGAAAGTGTACCCGAATTTGAGGAGGGATGGTTGGAAAACATTTAGAAAAAACCATCCCCAGTTTATCAGGCCGAGATTCAAACCACCTACTTCCCTGTCACCAGTAAGCTAGACCAGATTTACCCAAAATGTTGTTCACTTGTGGCTGGCAAAATATTTGTTTAAAGAAATCAAAACTAGTTCGAAACATGCTTAGTTTGACTACTTTAACTGATGGTAATCTGGTTTTTCTATAAAAGGATTTATTGGAAAAGAAATTTAAGAACATACAAAGATATTTTTTGCCGGTCAACGTTGATAATATTTTACATTTTACGAGTCAAGAACGTTTTATGTTGTCTTTAGTTGGACTCACCTATCTCACAGGATATCGCGAGACGCAAAGTCTACAGTTGAACATGTCCCTTTTTTCCAAAGCCAACTCAATGGGTTTAAGGCGGCGGGAAAAAACTTAATCTAACATTCTAAGTATATCAAAATTAAATTACACTGATGCTTTGGATGGATTAATACATTTAGAGACCCTAATTTATTTGCAAAATCATAATGTGTGTATTTTGATATACATTTTAAATTAACTAATCAATTATTTAAACAACCAGTCGAGATATTTTAACGGTTCAATTTTTTTTTGTCTTGCGTAAATAATAGCGTGCATCACATACCCATCAACTCTGTAATAAAGTCGGCTCGAAATCGTAAATTTACATTAACACTATTGCACGTGGATCAGTTCTGATTAAACATTAATGAAGATAAAGAGATAATAGATGTTCCCAATATTGGACATTTTTGAAATAAATACAAATTATATTTGTATTTAAAAAAACTGCGTTGAAAAGGCCGTTTTTGACCATTTTATAATGGCTTCACAGCTAAGCATTGTGCATAAATATTTATTCTGTCTTAATAGGGACATACTGTAGTTATTAATAATAAACTTTGTCGCTTTGTCCTCCATCGTCACCGCGGGAAGTTTCGAGTAATCTTTCAAATACGAATGCACTGCACACATTTCTGATATATCTTGGTCTTTTCTTTTCCCTTTAACTTCTATATCTCGCGCAAGCCGAAATGGGCCTGCTATGATGCACGCTCTTGATAGCAGCAATGTTTAAAAAAAAAAAAAATTAATACATGTTTTCAAAAAACAGCGTAACATACAAGTTAACAGTTATAGATCACATAAATTTTCGTATAGATATATGAAACTGTTTTAGTAGCTTTTGTTATCTGTCAAAAAAAAAAGTTACCATCTAAATTCTAAATGATACAGGATGTGTGTGCTGTGTGACGTTTCGTACAACCAACTTACCAACAAACGCCTCGCAAAAGAGCCTGGCTTCATCACCAAGTTCCACCACTGCACTCATTGGTTTGTAGGTCGCCAGAGGGATTCCCGAGTAGCTCGAAGATTCTGTCAAAAGAGAAAGTAAATATACGTCATCCTTTATCTACAGACACAAAACACTAGATATGGTCTCTACTTTAGGGCGCGCTTCATCATATGAGCATTTTCTCACATAATTAAAAATGCATTTAAAATATATACTTTTAAAAAGAGACCAAGCACGTGGCTATAATATTTTGTTTATAAAGTGATGTTGAAATATCTCACACCATTCTTTGTTATAAGACAATATTACAGAGATTAACATGTTTTCATGAAACGACACTCTCGGCTTTAAAAAAAAATATTTTTTATATAGTTATTACTTAGAGTATGATTGTAGAATTCAATATGAGATATTATTTGTGATAAACATATTGAGAAATAAATTTTAAGAATTGATGGTGTATAATTTTACATGTTATTATTAGTGTGACCCGACTCACCTTTTTAATGTGTTTTTTGATTATATTTTATATCTAGT